>BCLH01000099.1:89378-120026 GCA_001602315.1 Zoysia pacifica
TAGTTAGTTTCGTCGAAGATAAGACTGAGAGCTAGTTGATTCTAGAATATATGCATACACGCTGGCTAACTCAGGCAGTTTGGATAAGAAGCCGATGATTTTGTATATCCATTCAACAAATTGCACTAATGCCCGGCGATCTAGCACACGTTTAAAACAAACTCCAGCGTGACGAGCTGATTCCGAGCTAACAAACCTTCGCATGCAACAACGAGTATGCCGCAGGCGCCGCATCCACAGTTCTGATCGCAACAAACCCACGCCGTCAGCTGGCCTATATAAACAACTAAGCCTTCCGGCGCTAGAAAAAAAAAGACGACGCCGCCAGGCTGCTGCTAGCGCTTGTTGCCGAGGCCGCGTCTATACAGAAAGACCACGCTGTCACGCCGTGCATCTCAGCACACACCGCATTGCTAATTGCCAGAGCATCGTCACACAAGGTCCTCGACGATGACGATGACATCCATGGAGCCCGGAGTCGTTCTTCCAGCGTCGATGGCCCACGGTGAGAAACTGCAGCTAGATCTGAGCGAGTTGTGAATCAGCAGTCTGCTTGTTGTGACAGCAAACAGATGAAGACGGGTGTCTCACATGCATGAGCACCGATAGTCTGCCTGTTGTGACAGTGAATCAGCGGTCTGCCTGCCGTAACAGCGAATCAGTGGTCTGCCTGTTGTGACGGTGAGCCAGCGGTCTGCCTGTTGTGACAGTGAACAGATGAAGACGGGTGTCTTATATGCATGAGCACCGCAGTCTGCTTGTTGTGATAGTGCATCAGCGGTCTGCTCGTTGTGACAGAAAACGGAGGAAGACGGGTGTCTCACACATGCATGAGCATCGACAGTCTGCCTGTTGCGACAGAAAACAGTGGAAACCGCGGAGAGTCAGCATAATCAGCATGAACATGTCCGAAAGATCAGTTTACATATTGAATTCAGAAAATCCACATGATCTATGCTCGTGTTCTGGAGTCTGGGATACGGACGAGCCACGTGTATAGGACAGATCATGTGCCGAATCCAGAGAGGCTATGGGATCAACTCACACGTGTTCCATATTCGAGGATATATGTTCAGAGAGCCTGATCACGTATTCTCACATCAAGCATCATCCAATCAACAACTGTGAACCAAGTCACCACTCCATCAGTGCGTTCTATGCAACGGGATTGGACATGATTGCCGGGTACTGACGAGACGAAGGCAACATACATCGTTCAAGTAGATGAAGACATGCATTCATGTGACTGGGCACCGACGAGGCGAAAGTCCACTTCATCGAATAATTCTGTTCGCACTAAAAGTATTGATAGCACAGTTGTCATTTGGGTTCAGCATTATATGTGTTAAGAGTAACACTTTACATGAAGAAACGACCATTGTGCGTAGCTTAATCGGAGGTGTTTTACAGACTCGCTCTGTAGACGTAATTAACTGGGCGACCCTACATGGCCCCGGGAATTAGCGAACTACGCAATTTCTCAAGTCAAATATCTTCTTAAGCACGACACAGAAGACAGAAGAAGACAGTCATGTTGGAATACTGTATTTTGTAAATCTCACATGATTAATGAAGTATATTATTCTTGTCTTCATTTTGTTTTCACCAACAGTGTTATTTGAAGCACAGTGATTGCCAGAGAGTTAGCGTCAGTTAAAATGCCGTTATGCTTAATAGCCACGCTTCTGTAATTAGAAATAGACGTTACAAGCATTATGACGTGATTAATTGACATTACCACGAGAGGCTGTCCCCTCTTATAAATATGTAACATGTCCAACAGGGTAAAATATATGTTTTTAGAGCAAGAGTACACACACTCACTGGACGTAGGGTTGTTATCCTCTGAAAGACCCGAACCAGTCTAAACACCTCGTGTCAGTTATCTTTATGATTAGCTTCACGATTCTCACACATTCGACCCTATTTACAATATCTGCTAATCTTGAACTCGTATTTCGGACGTGGTAGTATGATTAGCCGAAATAAAGGAATTCTTCCATCAGCAGATCGTGGAAACACATAGTTCCTTTTCTTTTCTTGAACTGCGTCTGAGAACTGCTCATCTTTCAATAAAAGGAGAAGAACAAAGGAGGAAACACAGTTCTGTGACAGCTTTTTGAAGATATCCTGAAGAATGAATATCAGGTACTGAAAGGAATAATCTGCAGTTTCAATCCATGAACAAAACTATGGCTTACAATATTCATAGACACAAATTCATCGATTATCAATCCCTATGTATTACTTACCTCCGTTTACAAATAGTTGGCAATTTTGACTTTTACTATTTATGCTTTGATTAATTATAATTTTTAAATTATTTCATTAGTTAACTTATAAATAATATCATATGATTTGTTATCGTATATACTTTGAGAATGTATGTTGTTTATATTTATATGTCAAAATTTTAAAAAAAAACGAGCGGTCAAAAATTTTATAAAAAAGTTAAAACTGATAAGTATTTGTAATCGGAGGTACGTAATAGTTTTATACAGCACCGCTGACGCAGGCAGAGGCCAGCGAGCCCGAGCACTGTCAGGACGAGCACCGGACCCGCAGACCGCAGTGTGGAAATGAAAATCTATGTTCTTATTTTTCTCAGAACTACAGCTCCTGCATATGTGTACCATATATGTGGATTCATTTCTGTGACATGTTTGGACAAGTCTCAAACTGAAATGAATATCTGGCGCTGAAAGGCACTACAAGAAATTTAAGTTTTAGTCACCAAGCATTTAGTTACTAAGAACTTTGGTTGCTAGATGTTTATTTGTAGTCTCCAATTTCGAATTTGGTTGGTCACTAAAAGGCCAGACAGAAATCCTCTGCTTCAACGGTTCATGATGATATTTAGCTACCAATCATCGGGCCTAACTGGTGGCCACACAGTTGAAACCCTTTAGCAACCAATGACCATCAACTTAAGCCACGCTCTGGTTCAGTGTCACGAACATAACAAACCACCGCCGGCAATAAAAAAAAAAAGAAGCAACCACCCCTCTTCCCCACGCACGGGCGGAGTCGTGCTGCTTGAAGGATCAGACCTAGAGGCAGGGGAAGCAGGGCTCAGAAGCTGGCGGAGGTAGGGGCCTAGGTGCAGGCCCAGAGGTAGAGCTCCACCACGCGTCGGCAAGGCAATCCAAGGAATCGATGACGGAGACTGGACCGAGGGCTCCGCGGCAGAGGCAAGTCCAAGAGCGCAGGTGCGGAGGAAGAGCCAGAGGCATGGTGGCCGACGAAGAACCAAGGTCGTGGGAACGAGATTCAAGGCTCGGAGCGGAGGTAGCCAAGGGAATCTATGCTGTCACCGCGCCGGTCGTCCCCGCCCCTTCGGCTGCTCGTCTGCAACACCTGGGCCGAAAATTCCGGTCCTCCCCCTTCCAACATCTTCTCGCGCTGCAGTTCCCTTGTCCTCCCGGTCCGCCACTAGTGGTCCCTAAAGGTGGGTGGTGGGCACCTCCCTTCTCACTGCAGCTCCTAGACACGCTCCTCCACCCCGCGCGGCGGTTCTGCGCCGTTCGGCCGCAGCTGACGCAGATCTGCCTGATGCTCTCCACGCTCATGCTTTTTGCGGAGGGCAGCGTCAACAGGCTCACCTGCCCTCGCCCGCCATGCTCGTGCTGCAGACCGTGCTCGTTCCATGTGTTGGAATCCGTGGAAAATACTGAATCTGCTTATATCTTATTGTCTGTCAGGGAAGCTAAGGAACACCAATAGATGATGCTTGCTCAGATATTGTCTTCAGAAGCCAGAGAGAGGCGTAAGTAATTCTTGTTACACAATTTATGTTAATGCCTATGTTTGGTCACTTTTTTAATCCATAGTACTGGCCCTGCCCTGGAATTTATATTCTAGCATTATGATCAGCCAAGCTTCATAACATAGATCATCACTTTATCTGGAGTTCAATAGCCAAGCTTCATAACGTAGAAATCAGCCAAGCTCCATGTTTCAGCTTTTGTATACTAGCTCAATGGCCATATTCGTGAAATCATCACTTTTCTAAAGTTGGTTATCTTTGATATTCTTTGACAATCATTAGATGTACTTCCTTATTTTTTAACAAGGATTAAAACATAGAAAAAAATATTTTGGGATTTGAGCCACAGAACATGATAAATTAATTTAGTAATGATGTAATTTACCAATTCATTGGGGAAGTTTGTTATTAGGGTAATAGTATTAGCGGAACTGTATCTGCCTTTTATGTATCACTATGATTTACCCATATAAAAACTATGCCGTTTTCTCGCGCTCCCCCGCGGCCGCGTCACCCGAAACTCGCCCAGCCATCGATTTCAGATCGCACTGCTCTCCACCGTCCGCTCCGCCGGCACCACACTCCAACCCCGCTGCTTCTCTCTTCCCCCGCCTCCTCGGCGCATCCACCCGTCTCTATCTGCTACATGCCGTGCCAAATATTACCCAAACAAATGGTGTATTAGTCTATTGTAAATGATACACAGGCTACATTGAATTAATTAGGTGAAATTGATATAGATCAAAACTATATAAAGCTGATCTGTTTTCTTTCAAGGCTGTTTGGATGATAAGAACTATGAGGTCATATTTTCTTATTTTAGGCCAGGACAGCAAGAGGATGTCCATGAAATCCAGTGTTGCTTGGAGATTGATCAGGTTGATATCCTTGTAGGTGCCTAAAGATCTTTTACTAAATATTACTAAAACAGTTCTGATATTGTTGTCTGCGTGGAAGGGGAGGGTGAGTGACTTCTTTTTATTTCAACAGCAACACTGGTATTACTTGACAGCAGCAGCCGACTACATTTGGAATTTTTTTTATGAGAACTACATTTGGATTTGATGCAAGTACAAGTGGGATAACAATGAAAAACATCTCAGCCCTGAAACTGGGTTGCTCCAGCTCCATGCTTTTTTTTTTTTTTTTGCCGATTTGCGAGAAGCTGCAGTCTTGCCACTGGTATACTAGCTCAAATCATGACTTTTCATGTGTATTATCTTTTTTAACTGCTCTGGTCTTCTTTATTTGTTCTTCATCACTTATATTGCTTAAGTTGCAGCTACATCGGAATGACTGATTATATATTCACTCTGTTCCATCTATTGGTCAATTATATTTGAAACAAGACACGATAATTCTAGAAAGTGGAATGAGTATCCTAAGTCCCTGCAGTTTGAGGCGTCCGATTTGTTTCATGCAGGAACCTGGTCTTTTTGAACCTGGTATATGCATTTATTTTATTTTTTTGTGCTTTACATAGAAACAGGGAACATTTTTTTAACATACTGAGATTCTGTCAATATGTCATGAAAATGAGTGGATTCTCCCTGCCTTGGCGAAGCACATTGCTGGTGCCAGCTTATAGTTTTTTCTTGAAAGACATCATTGGTATTGTTACATCTGTTGAAAAAAACATTCCAAAGCTATAGCTGCTAGAGCACATTCGATATGTCATTCGCCTCCATTTGTCTTTATTTTCAGCATGAACTCAAGGGCTAGAGTTTGCAATTTATGTGGATTTCCATTAAGTATTTCTATATTAATTTAATCCGATGCTTAATTTCAAATGCATCATTACTAGTATTGTATAAGATTGGTTGTTGGTTTAAAGGCTTGTGGCTTCCGGGACATGTTACTGGAACATGTTCTATCAATGAATATATTGGTCTAAGAATCTGTTATGTAATAGTAATATTTCATAGACATTTTGCATGTAATTGGCAGTCTCTCGCATATCTTTGCTCAACCCTGATAAAGCAAGAGGGGTGGAGGATGTTCTATTGGGAGCTGCTCAGATTAGTGAAGTATCTGAGAAGGTAATATCGTGAAACCACTTCTTTTTACTTTGGTGGGTATCTTTGGCTCATCAGGAAAATTGTAAGAGCGACCTAATGATTTTTTTATGCTTTTGATGTGCAGGTGTCTGAACAAAGGCTAATCTCACTACTGGAGCAGATCAATACCCAGACAAGAAAGCAAACCAAAGTAATGCGCCTACAAAATATAATACAATATTGGTGAGATATAATACTTCATTCAGTTTCCACCTTCACGCATCATCAAACATGTTTTATAGTTAAACAAGTCATCTTTGGAGACTGACAAATAATGAGTCTACAAAATAAATTTGCCTGGTTGTGCAGGTCCGGACCAAAGACTTCAATATCTTTCACTACTCGAAGCATGGACTATCCTCGAAGCCTATTAATTAGAAGAAAAAATATATAACTTGTAAAAAAAATTTTGCTGTCTTGTTTTAACTGGAGCTGATGTGGTAGCATCATCTTTTCTCTTTTTTTTTTTCCAATATCTCAGTTTGTATGATAGATAATCAACACCTGTGAAGTTTGGATGATTTGCTTGCTCAGTCAATTTTTAACAAATTATATAATTGGAACAATGTTGCATTACCTAATATCTCAGCCATTCCTGGCATCCATTTTAGTCACCAAGGTTTTTGCAATGTTGGTTACTATAGATCTTCAGTGGTGAAGAAATGATCAGTGGCCACAACCTATTAGCAACCAAGGTAAATTTGGTTAATAGAAACCTATGGTGACCAACAAAGGATTGGTAACTAATGGATTACATTCACCAAGAAACAGTAGGTAGCTAATGGATAGAAGCTTTAGTCACCAAGGTTTGACAATGTTGGTGGCTAAATACATGTAGCGACAAGGCTATGGCCATCACGATGTCACCAAGGTATGTTGGTGACTAAAGATCAATAGTGATCAATTTTGAATATTTAGCGATCAAGGACATTGGTCCTTAAAAGTCATTTTTCTTGTAGTGAGGTAGCATTGTCAGTGCCGGAAGTTAGCATGAGGCTGACATTAACTGAGTTTGTGAAACCCTATTGGAATTTGGAAAAGATATTTGAGTCGCGCATTGTTTTGAAAAAGGAGATGATCATTATCAATGTGATACCTTTCGGGTTATATATAGTTGTGGAACTATATGTATGACCGAGTTCATTTATTTTATCCAACGGAGCATCCTCATCGCAATGGATGTCACTGTTTTTTTTTTTTCTTGTCTCTTTATTTTTAAATTGATGTTGTCGTTAACTACAAACATCAACTTTGATTATTTGTTTTATTCAAAAAATTAATTTAAATCTAAAAAATTATAAATTGTAATTTAAACAACTTTGATAATAAAGTAAATTATAAAAAAAATATTTAAAATTTATCATATTTTTTAATAAAACGAATGAATGTTTGTAAGCAACAGTGAAATCAATTTGATAACGGATGGAGTATATATATAAAAAAGCTGCCACTCACCAATCAATTGTCCTTCGTTCGGGCTGCAACCTGAAGGTAAAACTTTCCTTGCTCCACCACACCCAGTGGTTGTTCTTTCATTTCACATGAACTCTGATTTTGTTGAAATGGAAAGCGAGTTTCCTTAATCTACCGTTAGGAGCTCAAGTTAGTGATGAACATATAGGCCAGTACATTGAGATCTCAAAGCACTAGACCACCACAAATACGAAAAGAGAAGCATGCTTTTATCGCCGTGAGCGCATCCTGTCCCATGCTTCTTCCTTCCGACTTCGGGCCTTTCAATTTGTGTCCAAGTTATTTACTGGGTTACCGATTCAAGCACCACTTCTTCAAAATATGATCTGATCGGGACGACTGGCCTTATGAATCTCCATTCTTCTACTTTGCAGCTTGCCTGAGCAATATCTGTTCGATAAAATGCCCCTGTGACCCTGACCCAGGCAAAGGCTTTTGGCGACGCGGGTATTAAGGCAGTACGAATTACTGTTTCATCGTGCATGATCATCGTGCTTCGTTTCTGCCATTACAAACTTGGATCTCTGTTACAAAGGAAAAAAAGGGTATGCTTCTTGATTTTACATTATGAATCTGCCTGATACATAAGCTTACTCTCTCCACCAGTGTATCTGAATATGCTTCAGATCACTCTCTCTCAGAGCACAACCTGGAACTCTGAAGGAACCCTTGACCCTTGGATAGTGCTCTTAAAAGAGTGGATTTAGTAGGTTTTACTTTAGTATGCTCACAAACCAGAGTCTCCCACAATTGTTGCTCTCCGAGAATCAGTCAGCGCATAATCATTTAGTAATTTGCTCTGACAACAATTCAGCACTACAGGTTGGCCCATGGTTGCCCTTCTGCGAGAAAAATGAATACATTACAAACACATTAAAGGTATATCATCGAATCCGTTTTGAAGTCATTGTGTCACAAATGGTATCTGATGACCAGTATTTCTGTTTCTCAGTAAATAGAAAAAGTACTCCCTTGATTCTCAAATCGATGTCATTAGGACAATGAATCCAGTGCAAAATCAAACTAAAATAGTTGTCTTAAGACATCAGTTTTAAAACCGAGGGTATTGTTTTTATTCTGCATTTAATGTAAATCATGTAATTGGCTATCGTGTGATCATTGAAGTTAAATATTTAACCAAAGCCTCACAAAATGACATGGATAAGAGGGGGAAATTTTAATACCTCAAGCTGATGCAGGACTTATGTCAACCTCACTTGTCTGTTGATTTTTCTTTTTTCAAATTCTAGTGTCTTTATCTTACATCATTCTCCCTGCACATGAATCTCATCAGTCACCAGATATTCTTGATTTTCTCTGTAGAAATGTGATGTTGGTTTGTTCGGAAGTAGCTTTGTTGCATCAGTGATAGAAGCCTCTAAAATCTCCACCACTTCCATACTTGCACCAGCGCAATTGATCCAGACATTGAGACCCCTGAGGGAAGTAAGGTGGTGGATGCCAAGATCAGCATTGTCAGCAAGTTCAGACTGTACCTGATGTGCTCTAATCTCAACAGACAATTGTTCGAGCTGTGGCGCAGCTCCATCCTCAAACATCAGACCCAGGCCATAAAAGCGGAAGATCTTCAGACATTGGAATCTACTGTTGCAAACTATCAGCATTTTCATGGGATAATCTACAGCTTCAGACCTTAATTCCAGGTCTAGCAGGGAATGTAAGTTTCCAAGGGTGTCAAGGATTTCCTGTGTCACTTGCTTAAACTTGATGGAGAGCCTGAAGAGGTTGGCCATTGAGGCCATCCACTCTGGCATCCTTTGGAAACAGCACCCTGGGATGTCTAATCCCCGCAGGTGATGAGGAGGCGCGGACCAAGAATCAAGAGGGATGTCAACAGAGTTAGGTCCCCTGACAATGCACAAATTTCTTAGGCTGGCGCTAACAAGTTCACCAAGTGATGAAGCCAAGATATCTGTGTATGTTGTTCTATCCTTGCGTGCTTCACTAATATGCCATGTTAACCGAAGTGTTTTCAAATTGGTCAAACTACCCAACTCCCGCAACGAATCCATCGAACATGCATCATATACTGATACACCTGTAAATTCCTTTAGGGATTGCATCTTTCCTATTCCATCCAGTAACTGTGAACCATTAACATATAGGAAGTTTAATCGCTGCAATGTAACAATACTTGTTGGCAAATTTCTTATCCATGTGCGACCAAGATCCAATGTTTCCAAAAACTTTAGCTCTCCAATTTGCTCTGGAAGATGTGTGATTCTACTTGCTGCAATCCGTAGGTACCTCAACTGAAACAGATGCCCTATCTTTTGAAGGTAACAATTTTCCAATTTCACACTACTATCTAGATCCAATACTCTTAGAGCTTGAAAGTTAGAAATAGGAAGCATTTTTTGTGAATATCCAAGTATGCATAGTGATCGAACATGTGAAAGAACCATGGATGAATGTGACATAATATTTTCATTCCCACGGTAGTCAACTGAGAGCCTACGAACTTTTTCATTGAAGACCAATGTATTTGTTTGGTCACCAGTGAAAGTGATAAAATTTTCTTCAACTGCCTTGGAGATAATGAGGTCAAGAATCATATCATGCACACGGCATGATGTTACTTGACCATCAAGCCCAATACGTGCTGGCTGGATCAAGCTTCTGTTTATAAGTTCATTAAAATAGCATTCCCCTTCTTCAGCATAACTCCTCCCACTTTTGATGTTGATGAAGCCTTCTGCCATCCACCTTCTTACAACCTGATGCATATCAATCTCAGAGTCTTCAGGATACATGCTTAGATATAATAAGCAAGTTTTCAAATGGTAGGGCAGATCACTATAACTGAGGGATAAAATCTTTTCCATTCCTTCCACATAATTTTGAAGTCCCAGTCCCATCAAGCTATGAACAATGACCCATTCTTCTCTTCTATTTGATTTTGTAGTCATCAAACTAGCCATAGTAATTATTGCTAGTGGCATACCACCGCACCTTTTAATCATTTCATTTGCGACGTCTCTAAGGTTACTGGGACACAAATCTTCTGAGCCAAAAGTTCTTTTATAAAACAAAATCTTCGAGTCAGCTTCCCTTAATGGCGTTAATTCATAAACAGTGCCATGGTGATGAGAGCAACAGGTCTTGGCAACAGAAGAAATTCTTGTAGTCACTATTATCCTACTACCATGATTATTCTCAAGTAAAGCACATTTAATTATCTTCCATACTTGGGTATCCCATATATCATCGATAATGATAAAGTACCTAGAGAAATGAGGAATAATATAGACCAATGTAAATACAATCAGTTAAATATGAAATTAAGGACATATTTGGAATATGCACACAATCTTATTCTTAAAAATAAAAGGAGAATTGAGTTTTTTTTGGTTAAAAATAACATTCCATAGCTATGTGATGTTATACCATCCAGGTATTATTTTATAGATTTATACAGATGGAGATAAAGTCAGGGTGTTCATCTTGCATCTCTCAATGCATACCGTTCAGTTTTTGTATGGAAGTTGAATTGTATGAAAATTAGAATTGGCAATATAATGGTTGGTGGCTACTTTGAAGATTCAAATGCACAATATATTCTGTTTATAATACAATTCAAGTGTACTGGTTGGAAATATTTTGAAAATTTGTTTCGGAGCCTAATTGGTAAGTACAAAGAAATTGCAGTATGAAACAGAGAGCGCACCTCCTGTCCTTTAGGAGACCCCTCAGCGCATCTATAAGGCGCTCCTCATCCCCTGTATTGTTGTTGGCATAATCTGGGCTCTTGACTTGAGATAATATGCTCCATAGAATCTTCTTTACGTCAGGTTTCTGAGACACCGACACCAGAGCATGACAATCAAATTTGACACAGATTTTTTTATAAACCTCCTTTGCAAGGGTCGTTTTGCCTAACCCCCCAAATCCCACAACTGATACCACCTTCAGCGAAAGCTCTCCGTCATCGAGGAAGTTCATGAGCTTCTCCCTTGGAGCATCAATTCCAACAAGATCGGAGGAATCGACATAGAGTGCAGGCAATCTAGGATCAATGGACGTGGCCCCAGGCCGGTGAACTTCGGTGTCAATCTTATACCTCTTTCTCCTGTGACCTGCCTCGACAACACGGTCCTTGAGCTCTTTTATCTGTTGAGCAACCCCGTCGTGAGCTACAAGATCCATGACTCTCTTGACGTAGTCACGGAAGAACCCCACGATTCCACTGTGTCTCTGCTGGAGCATGTAGCCGTCGATGCAGTCCTCGATGTCGTAGGCCATCTCCCTCACTTGGTTCCTCCAGTCCTTCATCTGCGAGTCAACCAGCTCCATGCCGGACATTTTCTCCAGCAGAGCGTTCATGCAGCTCAGTTCGTCCTTCAGGAAGGCAATGTCCCGCTTCACGCCGGTGTGCAGCCAGCTGAACTCGGTGCCTAGCAGCGTGGTGAGCTTGTCGAGCACGGAGTTCATCGCCCCCGTGGCAACGCTCACCATGGCTCCCTTCATCTCCTTGTCCAGACTGTTTTGCTGCTCTTCAACGGTTCACTTGCTTGTTGATGCCAAGGATCTATGCTTCAGCTTCAGATCTGTGAAGAAGTATTGACCCAAAAAAAAAAAAATCAAATTATGTCCACAAGAAATCAACAAAATGTGTACTCACACGCTTCTGAGATCTGCTATAGTACCTTTTTGTTTGCCTTGTACTGGGCATGGCTTCAACTTCGATTCATCTTTGAGCTATAGTCAAATCTCATTGAAAATGCATTTGGCTTTGGATGCCAATCTAGTCCATCCTCTGGCTATAATGCAGAGGAGCAGTTCATGTAACTCTGGGTGGAAATATTTAGGCACCGACGAGAGAAACTGGCACGAAAGCGAGGGAGTGGACCAAAAGAAATGAGGACAAAAAAGAGGAAAACGCTGTTTCAGTGAAAGCGACCAGAGTAAAGTTGATAGGAAGGGAACTGAGTGGACGAAGTTACACGGAAGGTTACATGTAGTACCAATTGATTTTGCATTTGGTTGCTCAAATTAATTGTTGCGTCAATACAACTTGACCCAGTTGAATATATATAATTTCTAAATATGTGGCTCTCAGAGACAGGTCAAGGCTTCTCAGTCTTCTCACCTCTCACATTTCTGACCCACTAGCTAGATTGATTGAATTGATTCTGTGAGCAAAGTACGTTTTCTCCTGCTGGATAACCTGCCCGGTAGGTTAGACATGAAATCCTCAGAGATAAACCAAAAATACAAATCGGCAATCAAAGGTTTAGGAATATTAAATTAAATATATGAATTCTTATTGATATAGTAACCATATGATATTATATGGTGGAGTGTTTGTTGCACCTGAATTTTCTTTGCATGTCAGATTCGAGTTTGCATTAGGTAATTAGAGCATCTCTAAGAGCTCTCCATTAACTCTCTTTAAATCAAATTATAAAGGAAAAGGTGTAAAAAACCTCCTCTAACAACTCCTCTAAACACCTTGCTACTTTAGAGGGTCCCTCAAAATTCTCCTATTCTAAAATAGATATGAGAAATTTTTTGGGTCTCTAATTCTATCTCTCGTGCAACTAACAGATGAGATCGGTTGTTCACTTAGTTCAAATTTAAACTATATTTAAAAGAGCTGTTGGAGGAGGTGATTAAAATGAATCCCCAAATTTTCTGAGTTAGCCCCAAAAAGTACTTTTTGGAGTGATTTTTGAGAGAATTGTTAGAGATGCTCTTAGTACTCCCTCCGTCTCAGTTTATAAATTGTATTGGGACCGGGCATAAGAATTAATGAGTGAAAAAGGTGAGATGTATTAAAAAGAAGGAGTAGATATAGATAGTGAAGTATTCTTAATGAGTGAAAAAAGTGAGATGTATTAAAAATGAGAAGATAGATAGAGATAGTCAAGTATTGAAAAGAAAGAAAATATATTGGGAAGTGAGAATGACTTATAATTTAAAAGTTCAGAAGTACAGAATAACTTATAATCTGGGACCGAGAGAGTACGAGGATATAGCAACAAGTGTAGAATACTTTGTTTTGTAGGAAGGATGAAGTGCCTTTTTGCAAGAACTGTTAGTCACTCAATGTTTATTGTTTTTTGATTTAGTGAGCTGGTAAATTTGCATAATTCATGCACTATTTTACTGATATTGGCTGCTTTATAGCATTCTATTGTTCACTGCAGTGGTAGTTTTCAATTAACCAGCACACACTATCCCAATTGGAAAAAAAAAAATGTGTGGCACCGGTGCTACGTGGCACCGGATCTCAACTTAGTTATTAGTGCTAATACTAACCATCCCTACTAACATTGTAACTAATGTTAACACCTGGTGCCTCAAATTTTTTTCCATGCCAATTTGTTTAATATCCTTTGTAGGCATTATTCCCTTGTTTGTGATATGTGCACTAAAACGGCATCTCTTAAGCTTCTCGTTGGAATACCAATTACTAGTATCTTTCCAATTGTACATGCAGGAAGATAATCAGAGGGTGTGTCAAGCTCTGTGCAACATGCCTTCACAACCTATTACGTCTAATCACTCCTGAAGAAGGAATCCAGGGATGTGATTGTGATAGATTCAGAGTTTTAAATACCTGATCTCTGTAACTCTGTTTACCCTTCTATTTCCTTCCTTGTTACCCTACACGAGTACAATTATGTCTACATATCATGAATATGGTAAAATCATATGTAATATGTGAATTTGCCAAGGCGACATACTCATTGAGCTATTATAATTTTTTAGCATCATTTTCAGTGCATAATTGCCTGTTATCTAGCTAAATTCACATTATATTCATAGTAAAATCAAAACATGGTTCAGTGCAATGTTAGTGGACTGGTGACTACAGCGTGTGACCGCCCAAACCAGTTGGGCCACATACAGAAAGTGTTGCGTCACTTAAACTTGGGCAATTGATCTGTGTATCAAGTTGAGCTCTCCTAATGAGCTCAACTTGATACACAGATCAATTGCCCAAGTTTAAGTGACGCAACACTTTCTATATTAAAACTATGATTGATCATGACTCCAATAAGTTATGAAGTTGAGATAGATCCGTTACAAAGTAGATTTGATGAGCCTTCTAGTTAAACATCCAAATTGGATTTCATACAAAGTTGTGGCATCCCTCGCAAGTTAGCACTGTTCTATAGTCCAAATCTATCTAGCGCAAATCTTTATTCTTTTATCTCAACTTATTATGTAGGTGCGGATATTGATATTGAAATTCTCATAAGAAGGTGCCGGTGTTCTAACCACCGACACAGTAAAACTTACGTAATCGGAGGAAGATATGGTGCGCTCTTCGTATTTGAGGTGGCTTAATATACGAAAGACTCAAGAGTTAAGCTGGTTCGGGTCACCACGGAGGCGTAATACCCTACGTCCAAGAAGAGTGGATAGATTGTATGAACTCAAGAATACGAATACAATGGCGGAAGAGCCTTGGCACGAGCAAGAACCCTAGCACACGTATATGGTTGTGGTTACAATGGACTGTACGAACTTATTGTAAAAGGTCCTCCGTACCCCTTTATATAGGGGTCAGACCGGGGTTACAAACTTGGCGCCTACAAAAGCTAGCGGCCCTCTGACTGGTGGGGTTGCGGTCATCGTCGAAGTTGATCCTTTGGCGCCCGCTAGAGCTAGAGCAGGCTGTCGACGTCCTTCGATCGTCCATTGTCCAGTCGTAGGGGACAAAGAACACTTTTTCATTTTGCTTTACCACCCGCCGGAATGCTTTACCGATCGTCTGGATGCTTTACCTCCTTCTGGAATGCTTTACCTCCAGCAGGATTGCTTTACCTCCAGTTGTACGTTGTCAGAAATCTCTGTGCTCGTTAGAAGTTGACCGTTAAGGCAGTGACCAACCCTTGGAGGTCAGGCGGGAGCGTTGGCTTCTAGCCGTTGGCTGGCTGAATCTTGTCGTCACGTGTCCCCTACCCTTCGGTGGTCAAGCCGTTGTGCTTGCGCGGCCCCCACACTTGGGGGTCTGGGCGTTCTCCAATGACTTGATGCGATGAAGTTCTTCGTGGGCTATGGATTGGTCCATCTGCCGCAGCCCATGGCCGAGTCTTCATATTCGCTCCGGGCCCATATGTACCTAGGGTACATAATCCCAACAGTAGCCCTCGAGTCCTGTGCCGTTTACAAGTCTTTGTTGAGGCGGCGCGGGGCTAATCTCTGATGGTCATCGATGTCTGATCCTACGAGGGCGCGCGAGCGCGCCTGTAGGGCGTAGCCCCCGAGTCCTCGGGCGATCCGAAGGGTCGGTCAGAATCCTCGTCTTCTTTGTGTAGAAATCCTATAGGTGCGCGCGAGCACGGCCGTAGGGCGTAGCCCCCCGAGCCCCAGGCAATCCGAAGGGTCAGTCAGGGGATTAGTCCTCGAGATAAAAACTTTCGACCATTGGGGTCGGTCGAGACTGACTTTCATTGTCAGACGAGCGTTGGGATGCCTAGGTTGAGCTGGTCAGGCTGGTCTCGTCTCATTATCAGCATCGCACCTAAGTTAGGCCGGACTGGCCGGCCATTTCCCATGATCAGTGCCTCGGGCAAGGGTTGAGCCAATCGGTTCGGCGTCCGACCCTCATCTGCCTTACTCCCTGAGACTCGATCTCACGGCGTCTATAACAGATGTTGGTAACGGCTCCAACGATCGTGTGGTTTCACAGCCTCCATGTGGACGGCGGATAGTGCGTCTGGGAATCGTAACCGTCAGATGATCCGGTGGTTGAATGAAGCTGATCGAATGGCTAGGGGAGCGTTACGGTTCGCGCACGCGCGTCCCATCAACTGGCGCCTGATAGCCATTTACTAGCGTGTCAGGTAGGTGTACGTCACCTCCTTCGCGACGGAGGTGGTGAGGTGGCGCCCAGTCCAACCTGTCGGTGGGCGGGGTACCGGCGTTGTGGGTGCACAATGTTGCTCGCACCCAGGATGGCGCAGTAACTGCGACGTCGTCGTGGGTCGTAAGGGTGAGAAACGTTCACCCCTGGTCTTTAAAAAGGGCGGTGCGAGGGATTTTGAAATTAGCTTAGCCATCCGCTTCCTTCGTTCTCAAGCTTCATGTGTCCTTGTGCTCTTGCGCACGTGCTCACCGCCGTCGACTCCATCGCCGTCGCACTCGCGCCGGAAGCCATCGCTCTCGTCTTCATCTTCTTCGCCATTGTCGTCGTCGTCTTCACCATCGCCATGGCGCCGCTTGGAAAAAATCTGCTGTCTCAGAGAAGGCGCTCAAGTCGTACTAGAAGGCCGGCTTGCTTCCGTCGAAGGAAGCTGGCGAATAGGAGGCAGCGGAGAATCAAGAGATGCCGGCGCCGGCGGATGATCAGATCGTCAGCTTCCTCGCCTTCCAAGAGCGCGGGCTGACGCTGCCAACCAGCCTCTTCTTTTGCACGTTGCTCATCCACTACGGCGTGTGTGCCCACCACCTCAACCCCAACGGCATCCTCCAGATCACGGTCTTCCTCACACCTTGCGAGGCCTATTTGGGGGTCCAGCCGAGTCTCAGGCTCTGGCGATAATTCTTCCATGCCAGCCAGCAGCTGGAAGCCGACGCGGGTCGACGACGCTGCGATCATGCTCTGAAGCTCCAAGGCCAAGGATTATATCAAGGTGTCGTTGAAGAAGTCACTGAAGGGCTGGCACAACGGGTGGTTCTACATCAAGAACGCCACCCCTGGACTTCGGGCCTTCCATGATGTAACGACCGAGGTGACCGACGTGTGGAAGGAGAAGCTGTCAGCCGAGGAGAAGGAGTCGCTGAAACCGTTGCTGCTCAATATTAAGCTGCTGCGGGATGCGGGGTTGAATGGCGTCGCTATCATCCCACATTCGTGCGGCGTCGTATCCAGCTGCTCCGCCTCCGGATCCATCCCATGGGTGATTATGAAGGGAAGGACGATGTCACCCGGGAGGTGGTCGGGACGGAGCTAGATGAGAAGTACGTGGTGAGGTGGGTCGCCAGGCTTCTAGAGGGAGAGGTCGCTGACGAGCTGACCAAGGGGCCGCTGCCCCTGGACAAAGATCGCTGAACCTTGGTAAGTTGGATCCCTGCTTCCTTTGTTATTTGTATTTGTAGAGTAGCTTGGGTCGGTCGTAGGTAGAAGTTGTGGACTTAGTCGCTGTTGTCATCGTAGGGTCTGTTGAAGACCGCACCCGCCTCGGGGTCGGGTGTTGCGGACGTGGTTAGGACGAGTGCAGCGGGCGCGTCCCCGGCCAAGAAGAAGAATGTTGTTAAAAAATGGTGTGGCGGGGGCTCGAAGCAATCCCCCGTCGGCAGCCCAGCAGCTGCCCTGTCGGTCGCTCGGCCAACTCAGGGATCAGCTGGCACTGCGCCAGCCGGGTCCCCATCACCGACAAGCGCGAGGTCGGGGGTCCCGACCTGACCTCTGGGGCCACCAGATCGTAGATGGTGGTCCCAGTCGATTTCGGGTGCTCGGCGTCATCTGAGGATGTGATTCCGCCCCCGTCCAAGAGGACGAGGACCGAGGGTTTGGAGGCTGAGGTTGAATCCGAAGCTCCCTTAGCCGCCTCCACGGTCCAAGTGGCGGGGGCGGGAGCGGTTCAACTCCGGCGCTGCCCCGGGTCCGAGGGATCCTGACGTGCCAATAGAAGGCGTAGGTTCCTGCATCTTAAATTAGTCGTAAATGTTATATGACTTAGTTCATTTCTGACCTGTTTTGAGATTTTGCAGGCCTCCGTCGTCGCTCACCACCCTGTGCCCTGCCGCAGTCGTCGTCACATCAATGGCCGGGGACACAAGAGAAGCAGCCGATGCTAGCGCCGAGGTCGTGGCGCCCGTGGTGACGCCGTCCCCGGCAGCTGTGGTTCAAGACCCGTCGACCACCACCCCGGGGTCGGCGATGTGATGTTGCTGCCGCCTCTCCTGACTGCTACCGACGAAGTCCAGGAGGAGGTAGCGGCTGAAGAGCAGAGAGAGGCTTCCCGTCCTGCTGCCAGCGCCGACGGGGAGGTTGAGATGATGGAGGTTGAGGACGAGCCTATGCTGTCCCCGACCGTTCACGTCGAGGGGCTAAAGGAGATGCCGGCCGGCCAGGCTCTGTCCGTCACCTCCGAAGAGCCAGGCTCTGTCCGTCACCTCCGAGGGCATGGGGGAACTGAGCCGAGAAGCGGCTGAAAGTGCCTTCAACCGATCCGACTGTGAGTTCGCATGAGCCGGCTGCGGAGGACACTGGTGGGCCGTTAACGGGAGCGGTCCCAGCCCGCATGCCGAGGTTGCTGAGGAGGCCCGGGAAGGAGCGGGGCCGAGTTGGCTATGGTGCCGATGACGTCCGGCCCCTCGACCTCGGGTGAGCTTGGGTCGGTGGAGAGGGCCTATGGTGACCGGATGGCCGAAATTCGCCGCATCTCCTATGTGGTGTCTTCCAGTCTTGGCAAGCTGCTCGATGACATGGACGAGTGCCGAGAGCTCTTCGACGACCCATACCATTTGGAGTGCCGGGTAAGCTTTTTGAATACTTAGAGTTTTTTAGTCAAACCTATTCGTTGCGATGTTGAGTTGTGTCGTTTGCAAGCAAATCTCGCCAGGGCAGTGGGTCAGCCACCACACGGCTATGCCATGCAGGCCGAGCTGGAGCAGACAAGGGCCGGTCGTGACCTGTCGAGAGACACCGCGATCTGACTCCACCACCAGATCAATGTCGCCCGGGAGTCGAGCCGCATCGCTCTCGGGGAGGCCAACCAGGCCCGGATGGAGGTTGTGTCGACGCGGTCTGAGAACAGGAAGCTTTCCTCCGAGCTCGTCGACGCAAAGGGGACAATTGCATGTAAGTTAGCTCATACCTTTCGATTTTTACCGTTTGAGGGTCGGATTCTGATAGGAGAAGCAGTCTACCCAGCACGCCGCAGAGGTGCGGCACCTCAACGACCTCTAGGCTCACGCTATCGGGGCCCGCAAGAGCGCCAAGAGCATCACCAAGGGGCCGAGGAGGTGTGTCGCCGTGCCGTCGAGGAGCGGGACGCAATCGACTCGGAGTGGGTTGCTGCCGAGGCAGAGGTTGGGCGGCTCACGGAAGAGCTGCAGGCGACACAGCAGGCCGCCTCCAAGGTCGAGGCTGCGCGGTTGGCCGGCGAGGAGAAGACTGCCCAGCTCTAGGCTGAGCTGGCCGAGGCCAGGGCTGCTGTCGAGGCCACCGGGAAGGAGCGAGATGGTAAGCACCTTTACCTTTTGGCTTGTGTAAGTGTTGTTGGGGTCGGTCCCTTGACCGGCATGTTTGTTGCAGGTGCGGTCGGTCGGTTTCGAGCGTTGCGGGCTGTGGGTCAGCGTTTGATCCACCAAATCTTCGCCGACGTGCACAAAGACTCCCCCACGGCAGAGTACGTGGTGCACTTAACGCGGCAGCTCTCGAGGCTCATCACCGCCGAGGTGATGAGAGCGCTCGACGATGGAGCCTCGTTAGCTCTGGCATTGACCCGCTCCTACCCGGACGCTGACTTCAGCCGCATCGTCGAGGGTCCCACCACCGGGCTGTCGGAGGAGCAGATGGCGGCGCTGGAGGCTGAGATGCAGCCCTCAGCGCGAGAGATCGTTGCCCACTTCAATAGGTCAGAGCTTCTCCGGGAGTGGTTTGGGCACCTGCCCCATGTGCAGCGGCACACTTAGTTACTTGTAGGGATTAACATTTTTGTGGTGTGAAAAGTCAGTTTTCGACCCTTTTCTGTGTTTTGAATGTCTTGTACTTTAATATTTTTCAAGTTCCGTTGGGCGTTGATCGAGTGACTGGGTCGGGTATTGCTCGTAGGGTCAAGTGTCGTGCTCGATACAGCCGTAGAGCGTCACCAACGCCGGGTCGTCAATCGTTAGCCGCGAGGAAAAATTAAACGAGAGCGCTTGCGATTACTTAGCACATTCGAGGGTCACCCACAAAGCTCGGCGCGGTTCGATGGATCGGGCCCTGAGAAAACGAAAAGAAGTGCAGGCCTTAACGCAGAAGACTAAGGCACCGAGTCTTAGGGCGCAGAATCGAGGCACGGGGCCTAAAAAATGAAACGCGAAGGGGTCGGACGTTTCGATCCTCAAGTGGGGACACTGAGACTAGCCCCCGGGCGGTGAAGGGTGGTCAAGCCAGCTCCGCTTTACTGCCAAAAACAGTAAGAAAAACGAGAGATGCACAAAAAACTTAGCTGATTTTATTCTGCGTAGAATTCTAGGCATGGGCTTGCTCCCTGCCGCCCTCGGTCGCCAGCTTGTAGGCGCCGGGTCTTCAGATTCGCTTGACTACATAAGGTCCTTCCTATGGGGGAGACAGCTTGTGGTGGTCGACGTTGATCTAGACCCTTTTGACTATAAGATCTCCGACGTTGAAGGCTCGACCCTTGACGCGACGAGCGAGTAGTCGTCGTAGGCTCTGTTGGTATTTCGTCGACCGTAGGATGGTGACGTCGCATGCTCGTCCAGCTGTCCAAGGCATCCTACCGCGCCGCTTTCGGCCTCTCTTCGTCTTAGGCTCGGACCCTCGGAGAATCGTAGTTGAGGTCGGTTGACAGCACGGCCTCAGCTCTGAATGTCGTGAAGAAGGGTTAAACCATGTAGTTCTGTTGGAGAGTCGTTCGTAGGCCCCACAACACGGATGTGAGTTGCTTGACCCATCACTCGGCCGCCTATCTGATGGAGTCGTAGATCTGAGGCTTCAAACCTTGGAGCACCATCCCATTGACGCGCTCGACCTGACTGTTAGTCCTCAGGTGGGCCACGGAAGCGAAGTCGAGCCGAATGTGGTACTCCTCGCAGAATCTTGAAATACATGCTCGGTAAACTACGTACCGTTGTTGGTGATGATGGAGTGCGGGACCTCGAACCGGCAGATGATGTCGCGGATAAACTCAACGGATCGGCCGAAGCTAATGCTAGGGACTGCTTTGACCTCGATCCACTTGGTGAACTTGTCGACGGCGACGAAAAGATGGGTCAAGCCCACAGACCGCAAAGGGCCATATGATCAGAATCGTCTGGGGGTCTTGAGCCGGCAAATGCGTTTGTCGGGCGTACAACTGGCAACCCTTGCATGAGCGAACGAGTTTCTCGGCATCAAAGACCGCCGTGGGCTAGTAGAACCCCTGGCAGAAAACATTCCTGACTAGGGTCCTCAGGGTGACGTGATGGCCGCAGATAAATAAGTGTATATCGTCAAGGAGATGTAAACCCTCCGCCTGAGGGATGCAGCATTGGATGATGCCACTAGGGCTTCGCTTGTAGAGTTTCTTGTCGATGATGACGTAAGCTTTGGCTCAGCGTGAAATCCGCCAGGGTTCGTTGGTGTCAGCCAAAAGAGTGCCATCTTAGAGAAAGGCGAATATGTTGTGGGACTAGTCGAGGACAATGGACCCTCGCCTCGGGGGTCAGAGTTTGCTCGCCGACTACCACCTGGACCTTGGGGTTGGCAGCGTCGTATTTGAGCTTGATGGTTGGCTTGGAGAGGACTCGAGGAAAACATCGTTGGGGACCGGATCTCACCCTGAGGCCATCTAGGCTAGGGCGTCGGCCGCTTCGTTGTCGCGGCGTAAAACGTGGTGGAGCTCTAGCCCATCGAACTTATCTTCGAGCTTGCGAACTTCCTAGCACTAGGCCTCTATCTTTGGATCCCGGCAGGATATCTTCATAACATGGTTCACGACGAGCTCGAAGTTGGCTTTGATGTAGAGCCATCGGACGTCGAGAGTGATGGCCATTCGGAGATCATGGAGCAAAGCTTCGTATTCGGCGGCATTGTTGGAGGCGGAGAAATGAATTTGCAAGACGTACCGGAACTGGTCCCCTTTCGGAGAGATTAAGACGACGTCAGTACCCAAGCCCTTCAATCGACAGGAGCCGTCGAAGAACATGGTCCAATGCTCGAAGTCGACGGGGGTTGACGGTTCCTGAGCCTCGATCCACTCGGCAATGAAGTCGGTGAGAGTCTGAGACTTGATGGCTTGCTGTGACACGAAGGTGATGCCGTGGCCCATGAGCTCCATAGCCCATGTGACGATGCGCCCGACCATGTTTTTGCCGTTGATGGTCTCCCCGAGCGGGAACCTGGTCACCACCCGGATGGAGTGGCTGTTGAAGTAGTGGCGAAGCTTGCGGCTGGTGATGAGGACAGCGTAGAGTAGCTTCTCCACTTGGGTGTATCGAGTCTTGACGTCGGCCAGCACCTCGCTGATGTAGACGGGCCGTTGGACCTTCAAGGCCCGACCGTCCTCCGACCGCTCGACGAAGAGGACGATGCTGACAACTTTTGCAGTTGCAGAAATATAGAGGAGCAGTGGCTCATCAGGGGTCGACGAAGTTAGGACCGGTGGAGTTGGTAGCAGGGTCTTTGGTCGAATGCTTCCTAAGCCTCGACGGTCCAGGTGAAACAGTCGGACTTTCGTAAGACTCAATTGAAAGGCATGGCCTTCTCGTCGAGTCGAGAGGTGCAACGACTGAGTGCCGTCAGGCACCCAGTGAGCTTCTAGACCCCTTTGACGTTGTTGATGGGCTCGAGATTGTGGATAGCGATGATCTTCTCGGGGTTGGCTTCGATGCCGCTCTCAAAGATGATGAAACCGAGGAGCTTGCAGGAGAGAATGTCGAATATGCACTTCACGGGGTTGAGCTTGATGCGGTACCTCAGGAGGTTGGTAAATGTCTTCTCTAGATCTTCAATGAGGTTGGCGGCATGCCGAGTCTTGATGATGATGTCGTCGATGTAGACCTTCAGGTTCCGACCCAGTTGGTCGTGGAAGCACTTCTGCATGCAGCGCTGGTACATGGCACCGGTATTCTTGAGCCTGAACGGCACGATGACGTAGCAGATCGAGCCAAATGGTGTGATGAAGGATGTAGTCCGACTGGTCAGGGCTGCGCATAGGGATCTGATGGTACCCGGAGTACGCATCGAGAAAACTAAGAGTTTCGTAGCTGGCGGTGGAGTCGACCTCCTGATCTATGTGCGGCAAAGGAAACAGATCCTTTGGATATGTTTTATTGAGACTCGTGTAATCAATGCATATCCTCCATTTCTCATTCGTCTTCTTAACCATTACAGGGTGGGCCAACCACTCAAGGTGATAGACCTCTTGAAGGAACTTAGCGTCTAACAGCTTGGTGATCTCCTCTCCAATGACCCGGCGCTTCTTGTCGTCGAAGCGTCGAAGTCTTTGCTTCACCGGTCGGGACCTGAGAATGATGTTGAGAGAGTGCTCGGCGATCTCCTTCGGGATGCCCGGCATATCAGAGGGTGCCCAAGCAAAGAAGTCTTGATTCCAGACGAGGAAGTCGACGAGCGCGTATTCCTATTTGTCAGAGAGCGCTGTCTTGATCCTGGCTTTCTTGGTCCGGTCGGCGTTGTCGAGGATGATCTCCATGGAGTCGTCCGCTGGCTCGAAGGACGTAGAGGTTGAAGGATTGGAATTGAGGGTCGAGGCCGAGTCCTTAGTCTTCCAAATCTCTTCAAGCTGGGCCGACCCTGCGAGGGCGACATCTAGCTCAAAGCTTTCTTGCTCGCAGGCGAGCGCATGCTTGAAGCGGGACGCCACAGTGATGATGCCCTTGGGTCTTGGCATCTTTAGCTTTAGGTAGATGTAGCCGGGGATAGCCATGAACTTGGTGTAGCAGAGTCGACCGAGGACGGCGTGGTAGGTGCCGGCGAAATAAACCACCTCGAAGCGGCGTTTCTTGGTCCTGAAGTTGTCGTGGTTGCCGAAGGTGACCAGGAGGGTAATCTAACCTAGGGGCATTGCGCTAACCTAGAGAATGACCTCGTGGAATGGGGCGTGGCTTGGATGGAGGTCGAACACCGAGAGCTTCATAGCCTTGAAGGTGTCGATGTAGAGGATGTTGAGAGCACTGCCGCCATCCATGAAGACCTTAGTGAGGCGCGTGGTGCCGATGATCGGATCGAGCACCAGAAGCAGGCGCCCCGGCTGGGGTATGTAGTCAGGATGGTCGGATCTGTCAAAGGTGATCGGGCTTTCGACCACTTGAGGTAGATATGAATGGCGGGGTCAGCGATGTTGACCTCTCGCCAGGTCTGCTTCTGGTGGCGTCGTGACTCATAGGCCACCCAAGCAGTCCTCCGGTTCGGAGAAGGCATTGTCGACGTTGCCCTCGGCTTCCTTCGCAGGAGGGTCAGGATGCGGAGGTTGACGGGAGTCGGATCGGAAGTTACCTTTGAAGAACATCTGCATCAGGTGGCAGTCTCTAAGGGTGTGCTTGACAAGGGTCGAGTGGTTGATGTAGGGTTGTCGAGCATCTTCTCGAAGTGGTTGTTGTGGTTAGTCAGCTTTCTTGCTTGGGGTCGAGGCTGTCGCTCGGTGACGCCCATGATCTCATTATCTTGCCGCTGGTTCTTCTTGTATTTCTTGCTGCTCGAGCCGCCCTCGGATCGGTCGTCCTGCGATAGGAGTGCCGGTCAGAGCGGTTGTCGGTTTTGCAGTCGGGCTTGGACTTCTCCTTGTCCTTGCCCCAGTCCCGGTCGAAGTTGGCTTGGACAGCCTCCTCCCTAGTGGCGAATGTGGGGGTGATGTTGAGAAGAGCGCGTGCCGTCCGAGGCTTTTTACACCCCAGCTTGTGAACGAGCGCCTTGGATGTCGTGTCGCAGGTGAAGGCGTTGATGACATCGGCGTCGCTCACGTGGGCAGCTCGTTTCACTTGCGTGAAAAACGCTGGATGTAGTTGCGGAGCGATTCACCAGGCTGCTGCTTGCAGCTCTTCAGATCCCAAGAGTTCCGCGGGCGTGTGTAGGTCCCCTGAAAGTTGTCGACGAAGATGCAACGGAGGTCGGTCCAGTCGTGGATGCAGCCCTCGAGAAGGTGCTCAAGCCACCCCTGGCTGAATCGAACAGGAAGAGTGGCAGGTACTGGATGGTGAACAGGTCATCCGCGCCCTCGGCTCTGCAAGCGAGGCGATAATCTTTGAGCTAGTGGGTTGGGTTTGTCTCACTGATGTAATTGATGATGTTGGTCGGAGCGCGGAATCTCTGTGGGAACATGGCTCTCTGGATCTGGGTCCCGAACTCTTGGGACTCGACCTCGTCTGGGCTGAGGCTCCAGAGGTGGTTGTAGCTACACCGTCGGTCGCGACAGTCGAATGTTCGTTTTCGCCTGGACTCGGTGTAGCGCTCGCACCTGTCTTGCCTTCTCGTGTCGATGGAGTGGTGGACGTCGCGATGCTCTCCGAGGCGCCGGCGAACAGAGCCAACCGGTGGTAGAGGATCTCGTGCCTTGGTCCGACCGCCGTGATTGTCGCTGGCCAGACTTCATCGATCGGCTCGCAGTCGCTGAGAACTGCGGACCTCGAAGTGTTGTGGTCGTTGCGATGGCTTAGGTTGTTGAAGCATGTCGACGCGTAGACGTCATAGGTTTCTTTTAGCATGGGGTTGTCAGGAGTAGCGGACTCGTCGAGGATGTAAGTTGCCGCCACCAAGTTCTCAAGCGGAGTGTCGAAGACGGGTGTGCCGCCATCCATGATCTGCTAGGACGCAGACCGTGCCCGAGCTCGGGCGCCAGCGCTCATCGCAGTAGCACCCTTGCCCGGAGCATCATCCTCAGTGCTGATTTGCGCCGGAGGGCTTCCTCGACGATGAAGAGGGTGCGATGACATGGAGAAGCGTCGCCATTCAAAGTCTTGTCGAGAGTCCTATCCTCTGCGGCCTTGGTAGACTGCAGCATGAAACAGTCCCGCGCCGGGTCGTGACCCCGCATAGTGTGGGCCTAACGATGACGGGCCGCGTGCCGCTTGCGCGGGGCCTAAAGATGAAGCTCGCCGCCGTTGTCGGCAACAAACTCCAGGCTCCCAAAGTAGAAGGCCTGGCCAGCAGCGAAGACAGCAATGCTCTACGATCGACCATCACGAGTGATGGCAACCGCGAAACTTTCAAAACGAAGGTGAGAGATCAAAGTCTCTCCCACCGAGGCAAAAATCGAAGCCATCGAAAAGCGAAGCAAAAACGCACCAAAAAACCTTCCTATCTAACGCGCCAACTGTCGGTGTTCTGACCATCGACACAGTAAAATTTACATAATCGGAGAGAGATACAGTACGCTCTTTGTATTCAAGGTGGTCTAATCTACGAAAGACTCAAGAGTTAATCTGGTTCGGACCGCCACGAAGATGTAATACCCTACATCCAGAGAGAGTGGATGGATTGTATGAACTCAAAAACACAAGTATAATGGTGAAAAGATATTGGCACGAGCAAAAACCATAGCACGCGTATGTTGTTGTGGTTACAATGGATTGTATGAACTTATTTTCTAAGGCCTTTCGGTACCCCTTTATATAGGGATCGGACTAGGGTTACAAACTTGACGCTTACGGAATCTAGTGATCCTCTGACGGGTGGGGCCATCGCTGAAGTTGATCCTCTGGCGCCGAAGCAGGCTGTCGATGTACTTCGATCGTCCTTTGTCCAGTGGTAGGGGACAAAGGACACTTTTCCGTTTTGCTTTACCGCCGGAACGCTTTATCGATCGGTTGGATGCTTTACCTCCTTCTGGAATGCTTTACCTCTGGTAAAATTGTTTTACCTCCTGCTGTACGTTATCAAGAATCTCTGTGCTTGTCAGAAGTTGACCGTTAAGGTGGTGGTCGACCTCTATGAGTCGGGCGAGAGCGTTGACTTTTAGCCGTTGGTTGACTGAATCTTGTTGTCACGTGTCCCAACCTTTCGGTGGTCGGGCCGTTGTGCTTGCACAGCTCCGACCCTTGGGGGTCAAATGTTCTCCAATGACTTGATGCTACGAAGTTTTTCGTGGGCTGTGGATTGGTCCATAGGCTATAGCTCATGGCCGGGTCTCATATTCACTCTGAACTTATAGGTATTTGAGGTACATATGATCTCGATAAAAGTATAATGTCTTCTCATCCTCTTAACTTGATTTAGAATCGTTCTAGACTGAAATTTACGTTGAAACCCACCATTCCATTATGTCCTTTAGAAATTATGAAAAGTGGAGGACATAGAGGTATTTTGATATAGTCACGTGGTGGCCACAGAATCACTTTCAGAAAAAAAAAA
Organism: Zoysia pacifica; assembly: GCA_001602315.1. Lineage (NCBI taxonomy): Eukaryota > Viridiplantae > Streptophyta > Magnoliopsida > Poales > Poaceae > Zoysia > Zoysia pacifica. Next base: position 116,671 of record BCLH01000099.1, read on the forward strand.
TTCACTTCTATACAATCTCTGTCAAAGAGGCTTTAAAAATAAAATAGAGAATCACTTCACAAATTAAAAGAAACTATTTTTTAACTTTTAACTTCTTAGTTTATTTTAAAGAATTATTTTATAGACATTGTTAGGCACCGGTTCCCACCCTGATTCTCCATAAAATCAAATGCTTATGCAGGCAAATGGCCCGCGTCTCGTGCTGTGCACAGGAGACGCGCTTCTCCAACTATACATTAAAAAGCAAACACGGCATTTTCCCTGCTTCGCGTTGCTTCTTGGCACTCTCATCCCGCGCTGCTCCCTCAGCATCCTCGTCCCACTTGCGCGCTGCTCCCTCGGCAGAGTCGGCACCCCCTGCTCCTGCTCGCTGGGCACCTTCACTCCTGCTCACGGGACGCATCGTTCCTGCTTGCCGGTCCCACCTCTAATTCCACATCGCGCGCCCTCCTCCGTCTCTCTGCTTCCTGCATCCCCCTCCGGTTCCGCTCTGCGCCAAGCGTCCACCTCTAGGACCGCCTCCACTTCCCGCGTTCGCCGCCAGTTCTGCTCTGCGCCACGCGTCCACCTCCGGTTCCGCTCCACGCGGTGCGTACGCCTCGCTCTCGCTCGGTGTTGCGCGCCCGCCTTCGCGCCAGTCTCCTGCACTTCCATTTCTTCTCCAAGAAGTGGACTACAACACGTTGCTTATTTTAGGACCGTTTCCCTAAGCGGCCGTCTTTTGGCAGCTAAATATAAGCTAAATTCTTCACAAATTTCAGCTGTGCCAACCAGATACATAAAATTAGTTAATAATTACTTCTCATGAAAACAAGGTTTGGTATATATTTTTTGATTTTGACTAAGAGTCAGCTCTGCCATATGAGTCTTTACTTTGTGATCCTATGATTTAAAATTATAGTCCAATATTTATCGTTCACACTTTTAATGAGCTTTCTCTTTTCTCACTACATATTATCTCTCTTTTTTATTCATTTTCTAGTCACCATATATTTTTTACTTCTATTTAATCGAGGTGTGTTCAGCGCTACAAGTAAAAGGAACCAATGGAGTTGATAAACTAAAATTTGGGCGCCAACACTACCTCTTAATACATAATAAAACTCAAATCTCATTGACTTTTCAAATTATACTCTCTATCCACTTGGAAGCTTAATTATAGGATTAGTTGACTACGATTTTGATTAATGATTTTTATAAATTTAATTAGCATTATTAACATACAAATTATATATTATTAAGTAAAGTTATGATTAATAAATCCTAAAAATATGCGTGATCTACACTGATCAGCTGCATTAATGGCGGAATAAGGTAGCCGGCCTCTATGAACGTGCAAGTCTAGTGCTAGCAGCAGGCCATTTTCAATGGTGTATTAATTGTGACATATCATCATTTTGTTTAGAGACAATACTCAACTTCATTCTCAAACTATTGCTCAAAGCTCAAATTTATCTCTTAACTTTCAAAAAGCTTAATTAAATCTTTGAACTTTGTTTAGAGATTTAGTTTCATCTCTGATTCGACGTGGCTACATATGTGGCATGCCACGTCAGCATCTGCTATGCCACGTCGACGTTACTTTTTTTATTATTAATTTTAACTAGATTTTTCTCTCAAACCATAACATATTCATATCCATTTGAAGCAGTGTGTTTCTTATAATTAAAATGATAATTTGTAAATATTTATGTTTTTGATATTTTTATATACTGCTTCATATTTTAACAAACTGACCCACCGCAATCAAATGTAGGAAATGCCATTTCTTAATGCAATAGAAAAATTCAAAATTCATAATTTTGAGGTTTTCAAATTTTAAAAATACCAAAATATATTCACGTGGGATATAAATTTTTTATGTCTGATTCTTAACACAATCCAAATATTGAAAGCATGTTGCACTAATTCTAAGAAATTCAAACGGATTTGAAAATACATTTACGGTTTAAGAGATCATTTTAGAAGTTAGAAATTTAAAATTGACGCTGATGTGGCATGCCACGTGGGTAGCCATATTGGATGAAAGATGAAACTGAACCTCTAACAAAAGTTCAGGGATTAAATTAGACTTTTTTGAAAGTTCAGAGATGAAATTGAAATAGTTCAGGGAAGGAATTGAGTATTATGCCTTTTGCTTACGTAGCAAAGAAATTAACGAACAAAGAAAGTGAAGAATAAAGAAAAATATGTATTAAGAGGACTCTACTAGTTTTTATAACATAATTTTTTTTATAAAATATATAAGAGAGCATTAAATTTTAATCTATATAGTAACTACTATAAAAACTATGCATTGTAAAACATTGGATTAAAAAATAATTTATTATTCTTAGAAACTATTGAAACTTACATTAGGAGTGCTCTTAGACACCGTGATTAACTACAACCCACTTCACCAATGGTTGATAATCTTTTTGCACTGTTTAAACGGCAGATGAAGCATATGTTCGGGTCCCACGTGACATACTCACGAGCAAGGTTTACAAAACTGTTTAAAACCGGTCGGTTTTCACAATTTTCGGTAAAATCGGTCCGGTTCGATTTCACTGGACGACCGGTTTTTATTTTAAAAATTTAAAAAAATTTGAAAATTTGAAAAATTTTGAAATACCGATAAACGGGTAAAACCGGTCGATAAACCGGTGAAACCGGTGAGTTTCAAATTTTGAAATCTGAAACCGTAAAAACTGGTCGGTAAACCGGTGAAACCGCTCGATAAACCAAAAAACCGGTCGGTTTACTATGACAATTCTTTCAAATTTTAAATTTTCGATTTGGAGTGGTTTTCGATCGGTTTTTTTGGTTTTTGCGGTTTTGGTCAAACTGATCCCAACCGGTTTTAACGGTTTAAAGTAAATTATAAGGATTAATTTGATACGTGCCATTACAATTTTGTAAAATTTAAAATATGTCATTCAGACTCACATATCATTTATTTACAAAGCCCCATCTGTTATTAACATATTAATAACATATTTTAAAATTTATAAAATTATAATAATATATATCAAATTAACCCGAATCATAAACATTGCTCGCGAGGAGCTTGCTCCCTCAAAACGGCCTGAAATTCAACGCACGACTATCAAGTTCACAAAGCGGCTCACCGGAGACAATAATAGCACGGTAGGGTCCACTGCATTTAACCTGACACAAAGCGCTTCCATCTCTTCACTACAGTCCCGTTCTCCCATCTGTCTTCGCTAGCTCCATTCCTTCCATTGTTGGGTTTCTCCTCTCCCAGTTCATTCCGACTTCCTTCTGTCTCTCACGAGCTCGTTCAGCGGCGGGCACCGAGAGCATTCGATGCTCGACGTGCTTCAACTTGTGTTTACAGGTACTCAATCCACTGT
>BCLH01000099.1:125395-182484 GCA_001602315.1 Zoysia pacifica
TAAACAGACTGCCCAGCAGAACAATAGACAATGAAACTCCCATTTTCATTCATTCACAAATTCCTCAAGGTTTTTGGGATGAGGCTTTTCATTCATTCACAAATCCTATTAGTTTGTGCTTGTTGGCCTGATCTTTGAGCCTGCAATTCCAAGAAACTAGAATTTAGAACCAAAATGTATGTGTTTCTGGGCTGCAAATTACAAAGGATATAAGTGTTTAGATCCAAAAACAACGAGAGTTTATATATCATGAGATGTGGTTTTTCATGAGTGTTTTTCCATTTTCTAATGCATCAAACACTGTTATGAATTCCATGCAAAACTCTCACCATCCCCCTATCTTGCCCACTGTTCAGTACATAGAACAGTTTTTACTGAAACCTTTGAAATTTTTCTGACAACACCTGAAAACCCAGACAATAGCATAGCAGTAACTAAAAATTTTACTGACCATGGACATACTAACTCTGAACATCCTGATATTGCTGGAGAAATGCCCTCAATCAGTGCAAATTCACAGGACTCTAAAAATGCAGCACAAGTCACTGATACACAAGAAGACTCTGTTCCAGTGCAGCATCAAATGCAGACAAGACTGAAGAACAATATTGTCAAGCTCAAAATATTTTCAGATGGTACTGTAAGACATGCAGATTCACAAGCAGATTGTAGAGCCAGAGTCCTATAAAGAAGCATTACAGCAAGTTGAGTGAAAAAATGCAATGGATGAAGAATACAATGCCCTGATTAGGAACGAAGCCTGGACCTAAGTTCAAGAGTGGGATAGATCTGATTGACAACAAATGGGTTTTCAAACTGAAAAGAAAACAAAATAGTACTGTTGATAAATAGTACAAAGCAAGACTGGTTGCGAAGGGCTTCAAGCAAAGGTTTGAAATGACTATCTCGATACCAATGGTCCAGTAGTAAAGTCAAGCAGTCAAAATTATCTTGTCATTAGCAGTCTCAAGAAATTGGTAAATGCATCAGATTGATATTCAGAATGCCTTTTTGCATGGGAAGTTAGAAGAAAAAATGTTTATGTGCCAACCTTCTAGATATTCAGATACAGGTGTACCTGATAATTACATCTACAAACTCGACAAGACATTATATGGGCTTAAATAGGCACCTCATGCCTGGCACTCGAGACTCACCAGCAAGCTTCAAGAATTGGGTTTCATTCCTACGTCAGCAGATGCCGCATTATTCATCTTCAAGAAAGGTGATATAACATTTTATATGCTGATACATGTAGATGATAAAATTATTTTCAGTTCTTGTCAGAAGGTCACACAAAGCCTGGTCAATCAGCTAATAGGAGTTTGTAGTAAAGGATTTAGGCACATTGGAATATTTTCTCGGCATTAAAGTGAAACATGAACCAGGGGGGATATTACTGACACGGGAAGAGGTATGCGGGTGATCCACTACAAAGAGCTAAAATGAAGGATTGTAAGACAATAACAAATCCAATGGCTACAGCAACAGAAAAATTATCCGAAGAACCAAGGGAAGCCTCTAACTGAAGAAGAGCAATTTCAGTACAAAAGTATAATTGGAGGACTTCAATGTCTAACTATAACCAGATGAGATATCTCATTTGCAGTCAACAAATATGTCACCAAGCTCCTACAGATGAACATTTATCAGCAGTGAAGAGAATACTTAGGCAAAAGAAAAAAAAAGGGCATAACAGATCAAGGCTCAGAATTTCACAAGTGTTCATCAATGATTCCGCATGCTTTCTCTGATGCATAACTGGACAGGCTGCGCTGATTATCAAAGATTAACATGGGTTTGCAGTTTATCTAGGCTCAAATCTGGTTTCGTGGTGCTCCAAGAAACAGCAGACAGTATCAATATGTAGCACTGTGGCTGAGTACAGGGCAATAGCAAATGTAGATGCTGAAGTGATAGATTCAATCACTCTGAAGAATTAGGTATTTATCTGACAAGGCCTCCAACACTCTGGTGTGGTAATCTTAGGGCAACTTATCTCATGGCAAATCCCATGTTCCATGCAAGAACAAAACATATTGAAGTGGATTTTGACTCTGTTCGTGAGCAGGTATCAAGGAAAGCAATGGAAGTCAAGTTCATATCCTTAAAGGATCAGTTAGCAGACATTTCACTAAGCCATTGCCGAGACAGCCATTCAATCAAAATCGATAAATATCGACCTGAGAAGATGACGTTGTGATTGAGGGCAGCTGCTAGAATTCAGCGCCCGGTAGTTGCACGGTGACCACGTCATGATCCCAGTTTAACGGATCAGCATGTAAGCACTGACTGTAATATAATAAGAATCGATTTTCAGTGATCGTCATTCCACGCAATTACAATTCTTTCATAACAAATGTCAAACAGATCGAGTGGATATTTTGGGGTAAAAATGGAAGGAGTGGTTCGAAGGAAGGAAAGATGTGGTGGAAAGGTCGACAGCAACATAAAGCGCCCCCAACAATTCAACAAAAAATAATAATTAATTTGGAGCATGAAGTTCAAGGGAACCCAAAAACAAAATGGAACAGTTTGCGCGAAATGGATCATCACAACACCAGCAGACAGCCAGACACTAACCCAGGTGCTTCGTCGTGCTTCAGACTGTTGCACCAACTGATAGGACGTGACTGGAGACTGGAGTCATTATAATGTTGCTGATTATTGATCTATTGGAACTACATATATAATTTTAGATCTCGATTGTAAAATGATGTGCAAGAGGATGGATTACGCGCTGACATGGAAACTGCACTTCTGCGAACAACTTCCATTAATCATGTATCACACATTTAACAGCGTAAGTTTTAAAATAGAAAATAAGAGATATGAATATAGTATATAAAATAACTGCACACTTGACGATGAACCATCATAAGCTTTCCAGCTTTATTCCAACCATGAATGAAGAACAATCACCCTTACGTGCGTAGCTTTGCCTCGATCCCTGGGAAGAACTTCCATGTATCGATCAGTTGACCCTCCTGCAGTTCGTCCGGACCTGCCCTCGGGACGGGTCGGTCACCGGACTCAGGTTCCCCATGTTGATCATGGACTGCGCGAAGCTGGCGAAGAAGGCGTCCTGGCTCCCGGCGAACTGGTCGACGATCGGCGCCGTGGTGCCCTGCGCTCCCGGCGCCGACTTGAGCTCCTGATCGGAGTTGAGGAACCCCCGGTTCACCTCGAGGTTCGTGTAGTAGTTCTTGTCGAAGGTGTCCGGCGTCGTCGGGTCCAGGTCGTTCAGGGCCGAGCCGTTGCCGTTCCTGGGGCACCTCTGCGAGAGGAAGGCTCGGTACGCCGGGTCCAGGGTCGGGTCGGGCATGTTCGTCCCGCTGAAGTTGTAGAGCCTGTCCGTGACGAACTGGCACTGCACCCTGCCGAACGTGTGCCCGCCCGAGAGCGCGACGAGGTCGACGTCGTTGAGGTTGAGCGCCCCGAACTTGCCCTGCAGCACGGTGAGGTTGTCGGTGGGCGCCGGTAGGTTGAGGGAGCCGTTGAAGTCGGACGTCATGCCGTCAAGTCTCCCCAGCAGCACACCCCAGCTGGGGCCGCCCGACTGCCCATGTGATGTGAATCTGTTAGCTTGATAACAGACATGTCGGTGCATCCCTACCTGTATCCTATCCGTCATGATTTGCAATCTACTTCCTCTGTTTTTAAATTATTTCCGTTATAATAAGACTATGTAATATTTTGCTTATGTAACTGCCTACATCTATTAATAATCAACCTGCAGGTTTCCCACAAACAGAAATTAACCTGCCTTCCAAATTATAGAAAGGTAGCGATGTAGTTATATATAACAAGCAGTTAAATCGCGGCTTGCAGCATGCCCATCGAGAGCGACGTCGCAACTACCTTCAGTCACGTTATTACTGTAGTATGGGGTATGGCAAATCATGATCATGTAGCATGTGTGTTACGTACCAGCTCGACGGAGATCTCCGCGGCGAGTGCGAGGATGTCGGCGCAGGAGACGACGCCGGGGCAGGCGTTCTCCAGCGCCGCCTTGACGGCGTCCACCACCTCGAACCCCCGCGCGGAGTTGTTGTTCGGCGGCGACGTCTTCTCCGACGGCATCCCCGGGACGCTGTCCAGCAGCAGCGACCCGTCGCAGCCCTAGCAGTTGATTCACATCAATTATCAGCACACGTCAAATCAACGATTCATGCATGATTGCTTCGTGATGAAATTAACCGTACCTGAACGAAGCAGTCGTGGAAGTGGAGGCGGATGAGGCTGGCGAAGATGCGCGTGTCCGAGTCGTGCGCGTCGATGAGCACCTGCTTCGTGATGTCGTAGGCGTCGGGGCACGTGTCGTCGTAGTAGTCCTCGCACAGCTGCGCCGCCGCGCCGTGGAGGCACAGGGCGGCCACCAGCAGCGCGCCAGAGAGGATGGCAGTGGCGGCGGAACGAGAGGAGGAGGAAGCCGCCATCTCTAATTAGACTCTGCGATGTATCGTCCTGATGCGTGTCAACCGAGCCACGCGCGCTCCACCATTTATAGGCTAACAACTGATCGACGGGCCGACACTGTAGCAGGACTCATCATTGAGCAGCGCGCAGAGTGCCGAGAGAGAGGCTGCTTATGAGTCAACATACACTCATGTATACGTACAATTATGTGTTAATTTACAGGTTGCAGTGATAATGTAAATAAGGTATTTCGATGGCTCATGTGGATTTCAGGTATAGCACGTCCAAAAAGCTTGACCGTATATGATATACGCACGATCGAATAATCGTGGATGCAGACGTTTCAAAGTTGGCTTCTCCAGCATGCTCAACTGCATTCTTCTCCTACTGCTAGGTGCACATGCATGCAAGGATCATACGAGCATCAACGACGACAGCGCGTTCTGGCAGATGAAACCAATTTGGGCGATCGGCATGTGGTACTTTACTTGTACCTAATACATATTCTTTATTTGCATGATAAAGTACTGTACTGTGCCTAGCGTACAGCTCAGCACAGAACTATACGAGTACAGTACTAGCAATTTGGGCGATGGGCACCGATGTAGATTGATAGACAGTCCATGAAATAAATTAATTATGATTTAAATGGTTTCGACCTCAAGAAAAGTATACAAGTGGATTTAAGTATTTTTCGAGAATGAATTGGATGTGATCGATTGATGCATGGTCCCGGGAAATATGTGAATTTTCATACTTGGGCGGCTGCCTGCTCTGTTGGCAGTAAGCATGAACCAGCTGCACAAGTATATGTATATAAACAAGTATGCACTGCTCGTGTTGGGTAGTGTACCTAATGCTAGTTCCCCGATTTTGTTTCTTCTTAGCGCCCTAACATTTTATTTTTGACACACTATTTTATTTACTAGTTGTGTTAAATTTATCTGGTCTAGAGATTGGCTAGTTTGGAAGATATTGAACCACATAGGAGTTAATCTGTAATAAATACACTATAAGAAACACTAAGATAAAATATAACATGTATGTTATAGGCTAACATGTGTTAACAAACTCATATGATTGATCCACGCCATTGAGCCGTACGTATGCAGTTACATCTATATGCCCTCTACCATTCTATATATATTTATCTTGCTATTCTTGCTGTAAATCCAATGTATAGGCAAGAATCTTGGAATGCGTTTTCTATGGTCCATGTAGAATGTTTAATTAACTGGCAAACCAAATAAAGTTAAAATGCAAATTATCAAGAAATAATTATGCCAGAATTTAGTTAAATGAAGTATATTATGCAAGAATTAAGTATTTAAATAACATATTGAACTTAAATATAATAACTCGAGTAAGAACTAAGAAATGACAAATATGTTAGACATTGGAATTTTTCTTATTTTATTTCTCAAGAATGCAAATATTTAGTTGAGATTTGGTGAGTAGGTTTATCATTTTGCAAAATCCTGTCGGAATTTTTGAGATCAATGAGAGGCGAACATTTTGCTTGGACAGTTCCGTGCCTTCATTATCTTATATGTTGATATGATAGAACAAAAGCCTTTTTGAAATGTTTTTTGGAAGAAAACCTTTCCATCACTGTTTTCAACGTATAAATGGATTTACTCTACGAACTTTTTACACATAGCCAAATTTGGTAACGACATAACTTGCAAACATACAACAAGTAGACATAAGTAGGATGCCATGTCGATCCACCAATATTAGTACATGGAGTTTGAGGGAGACGTCAAACTGGTGGAAGTTGATCCGCCAATATCTCATTGTGTTCGGGAGTCTCTTTAACGGGCATCTGACACAGACATCTACGCCTACCTCGAGAAAGCATCAGCTTATCTACAAGGCAGACGCAGCATCTGTTACCCGTTTGGTTAAGTAATGCTAGCTCTTACCTCTTCTTGATGCCAAATGATTCCAGAGTTGGGAAGCATAGTATGGCTACTTGTCGGTTCAGACGACAACCAACCAAAAAGCTGTGCTCCACCGTGCATATATAACAATACAAGTTGTTTACATGTCACAGTGGCCATTAATTTTCCATAAAGAACTGATCCTATGCAGCAGTGAAGAGAGGTCCCTGGGAATGATTCCAGGATGAACAGGAACCATTTTTTTTCGACACTCTCTTCGTCTAGTAGTTAAGGCTCTTCAATTATCTCTCGTCTTGTTAATATGCACCTAACACGGAGCATGAGTGTGTTCCTTGTACAGTTGTAGGAGAATAGTTTGGTGTTTCAATCAATCGCTAGGAATCAAAGTAGATGTACTGAAAACTTGAAGTTTGAGCGCTCGATCGATCAGTACCTGCACGATGTTCATGAAACCAATGGAACTGATGCAATCATTCAACTGATACAAGATGATTCTCAGATGGATTCTGTGCAGATCGTGGACTTGTTAATACTCACTTTAGTTTTAAAATATTAACACCGTTGACTTCTAACATCAGCTTCTAACACCATTAACTCAGAAGTCAACCGTGTTATATATTTTAAACCAGAGGGAGTAATTTGTAGGAGTACCTAACTATTTCTTCAGTACCAATCAGATGGTAGTAGCACACAGTTGTTGATTTTCTGACCACGTCCTTCCCTTTGAGCTGCCCAACGCTCCGCGTCTTGACCATGGTCCTAATGAAGTCAGCGCAGAGATCTGGTTGCCGTGTCCCTATCGAACACACAGGTTCACGGGTGAGTCTAATTTTTTTTCATTTTAAGGCGATTTCAATGCAGTATAACTTTGCCGTCACTTCGCTATAAACTATAAGGAGCTGTTTGGATCGCTTCATTTTGGAAGAATTAAAATTTAGCAGTTCTGCTGTCCACAGCAACGTAAGTGGCAAACGACAGAAACAGAGGCAGATAAGCCCTTTAGCCGGCTGCCCGGTGGCATAAAACCCTCTCAGAAACTTATTAAAAATAATCTTGTGATGTTTTGCCACTTTGGAGTAACACTAGGGCCACGGATAATTTCACCATGACGCGGGTACGGCCAAACACAGCGCGCGGACAGATCTGCCGCGTCACTGTCTTCCATGCATGGATATGTTTGTGTAGACCAGTTGCAACTTTTGCTCACCATTACATAAATCGCAAATTGATAGGGACGCTAGAGCTGCAAAACACAGCGAGTAGACACAAGTGCAGAAAGTAGGATTGCGATGTCTATCTGCCACTGTTACTACGTAAGTTGAGTTTGAGAGAGACGTCGAACTAGAAGCCTGTGTGTTTAGCAGCCTCCAACCGTGGTTCTCTCAACCTAAAGAAAGGCTCCGATCGAATAGAGCACATGAACTCTGCTGGGTTCTTGATGGAGCTGAATTGTTGGATGGGATGCCTGTGACGACTCTCAAGGTCAGTCTGATGGACGTAGCTGCAGTGCATGGCAAAATAATTTTTTTGTACAATATTTAAAAAACTTCAGCTGTATCCAAATATATATGTTTCGAACACCGTATGCCGACAGGTGTATTGTGTTCTTTGGGCCGATACATAGTTTCATACATGAACATTTAATTGAGATGTTGACCAAAGTCGTTGGAACGGCGTGATGATCTGGATGAAGTAGCTGGGCTTCTGTCCAATCCTTTTGATGTTAATCAGCTGATGTCCCCAGGAATTTGATGTCGTCCGGACAATTCTTTTGTGTCAATTTACTTGCATTACAGTTTTTTTTTTTTTTTATTTGTACCCTTGCTAGTCTCCAGTACGTATCTTGTGTATGGGCATATATAGACCCTATAGCTAAAAATGCGTGGCTTGACCAAATCAAATATATAATACAGGACAGTGATAAATCGTATTTGACGTTATGACGAGATTTTCTTTCTCCTAAGAAATATATAAGTTTCAATATGTTCAGAAGCCTTTTCCACGGGGTTCCTTTTAGCAACAAGAAGTACAAGCATGTAGGCCTTCTTCGAGACAGCTGTGGCTTGTCCAGCAGCATAGGTTGGCTAAATGATTAGACACTTCACGTCAATAATGAAATAGCTAGAAGCATCTAAACGTTCAAAATCATGTGAAGTGTTCAACCGATCCACAGCAATGATCGATGTTCCTGAGAGTTACTATGAACTATGAAGTATTGTATTTCCAATGATAAGCTGTAAACCTGAAGTGCTTATTGAAATATATCACCAGTATTTTTTAATAAGCACAATATTTTTCTTTCTGCAGTCAAGAGAAAAATAATTTGATATTCTGTTTGAAAAAACAATATGTTTGGGATGTCCGGTAATCAGTAGATAAATTGTAAAGCAAACATTCTGGAAACTGTGTTCAAATCTCTCGTCAACACGTTTGGGGGTTCCAGCATTACGCGCATATGAGAACCAAGGACAATTTTTTCCTTCTTTATTGCAGACATATGAGAACAATGACATGGGAGTGGTAAGGAACTGAACAACAACAGCAAATGAGCTGCACATTACAAGAGCTAACAATTATAATGCTTAAAATATTAACGTGCTTGTAACGCAGCAATCACCAATCACTAAGCACACAGGCATCTCTGACTAGCTTGATCCCTCCGCATCTTAGCTTCCGTTGACCTTTCTGCAGTTCTTACGTATCTCTCCCTTGGTGGGATCCAGCAACGGCTTGATGTTCCCCATTTTGATCATGGACTGGGCGAAGCTGGCGAAGAAGGCGTCCTGGCTCCTGGCGAACCGGTCGACGATCGGCGCCGTGACGCCCTGCGCCTGGGGCGCCGATTTGAGCTCCTGGTCGGAGTTGAGAAAGCCCCGGTTCGCCTCCAGGTTCGTGAAGTAGTTCTTGTCGAAGGTGTCCGGCGTCGTCGGGTCCAGGTCGTTCAGGACCGAGCCGTTGCCGTTCCGGGGGCACCTCCGGGAGAGGAACGCCCGGTACCCCGCGTCCAGGGTAGGGTCCGGCCGGTTCGTCCCGCTGAGGTTGTAGAGCCTGTCCGTGACGAACTGGCACTGCACGCGGCCAAAGGTGTGCGCCCCTGTACACCGACGCGATCACAGTATTAGTAACCGAACCGAACTATATAGGTTTTATTTGCTTTGCTTATATATATAATGCCGGTCTCGTCAGGGCACCCACACACCGGAGAGGGCGACGAGGTCCACGATATTGAGGCCGACGTCCTTGAACTTCTTTTCGAGCACGGTGAGGTTGTCGAACGGCCCCGGCAGGTCGGACGCGCCGGTGAAGTTGGTGGTCTTGCCGTCGAGCCTTCCTAGGAGCACACCCCACTTTGGGCCTCCCGACTGTTGGACGTCACGTTATTATTTGGGCAGTCAAAACAAACAAATAATTACTAGCACCGGATCATGTGTCACGACGAGTACGTAATAGTTAGCTCTGTAGACGCTGGAGCACGACAAGATTGGCTCCTTTTGTAAGTTTGCATCACGTGGCTGCTGTGCATGTTGCTGTACGTACGTAGTGGATTCCTTGGTACCAGGATATTTTACCAGCAACCCAAATGGGAGCCACTCTTCCAACAATTCAGCATACGCTAAAGCTGGATTGATTTTCCAATTATTAATGATTCACAAGATTTGTATTCAAATTTATGTACTTCCTCCGTCACAAACTCTAGTTTCTCAAATTATAAATCATTCGCACTTCTCAAAACACCTCTCTTCACATTAATTCTCTGTCTCTATCTCTCCTCATTTTCAACGCATCTTATTTTTTTCACTCTCCTTAATTCCCATGTCTCATGTCTAGACCCAAAACATCACACACACACACTGTTGGTTCATGACGAATTTCAAATAAATTATATGATGACATAAAGCTAGTGATTGACTTTAAATAAATCTACTTCCATGCCCTTGTTTTATGAAGGAGCGTGGACTTGGCATGGACGTACGTATAGTGTGTTTTAGGTAGTGTCTGAGAATGTTTTGTCACGCTTTGACATCGTAGAAAAAAGATTTGCACCGAGTAATAATTACTCCTTCTGTTTTTAAAATATTAACACCGTTAACTTCTAATAACTTTGACTACTCAACTTATTTGAAAAAGTATGATAAATATAATATATTTTATTATAATTCACTTTATTATTAGTAGTATTTGAAACATAATTAATAATTTTGCACATTAAAACAAATTTTTTGAATTAGATGAATGGTCAAAGTTGATGTTAAAAATAAATAGTGTCAATATTTTAAAAATCAGAGAGAGTAATTAGAATGACTATTACTGTTTCCATGTTAGTACAGAAATGTGATAGCATGATTCGAACTGTGGATCGTTAAATATATCCTCGTGCACGCATGCCCCACGAAAACCACGATGCACCTACCCCGTCGCGGTGTTCATGTCCCTCCGTACTTTCATCAATCATTCGACCGCACTGCAGAGGCAGAGCGCGCTACGTAAATACTAGTAGGTACCAGATCGACGGAGATCTCGGCGGCGAGCGCGAGGATGTCGGCGCAGGAGACGACGCCGGGGCAGCAAGCCTCCAGCGCGGCCTTGGCCGCGTCCACCACCTCGAACCCCCGCGCGGAGCCGTTGTTGGGCGCCGCGCCCTTCTCGGAGTTGATCAGCCCCGGCACACCGTCCAGGAGCAGCGAGGCGTCGCAGCCGAGGACGAAGCAGTCGTGGAAGTGGAGCCGGATGAGGCTGGCGTAGATGCGGGGGTCGGTCCTGTGCGCCTGGACGAGCACCCGCTTCACGGTGTCGTAAGCCTCTGGGCACGTGCAGTCGTAGTAGTCCTCGCACAGCTGCGCTGCGCCGGTGCCGAGATGCAGGCAGAGCAGGACGGCCACCAGCGACGTCGCCGCCGCTATGGCCGCCGGACGGGAAAAAGAAGAGGATGCCATCTTCGTGTGCGTGACGATCGAACAGGGACGCACGGTGTGGCATGCACGCGTCCCTAGCTTTATTTATAGTACTGTTATAACTAGATCAGGTGATGAGGTACGTAGTCATTAGGGCATGTTCAACGGTGTTGTGAGGCCGTCTCCATGGGCTGTTTTTTTGCAAAAAAGACCCGCTTGGCGGGGAGACGGCTCTTCCGTCTCTTCACGAAGCGACGCCGAGGTGAAGCAACGACAGAGCTGCGTTGTACAATTAGCGCCTGCGTTTTGCCGATGCTTCAGTGCACTAATTACTTCAGAGGATCGGGTGAACTGATTTTTGCGAAGTGTGCAATGTTCCAATATATCTGTTGGAAGTCTTATACTAGTTTGTTCTATTGTTTCAATTTTTGAGCAGGTAATCACAAGTTAGTGATCTGTTTTGGTACTCCGGATACATCAAATTTTGAGCAAGTAATCACAAGTTAGTGATCTATTTTGGTACTCCGGGTATTATTTTTTATGTTTTAATAATCGACACAATGGCTGAAATATTTTTAATATATTCCTTATCTATATTTTTAGCGAATTGCTTTAGAATTCTTAGTTGGTGAAAAATAGCAATACAAGAGTATACAAAATAGTATTCATAATTGATAATAGACACATGCAAAACATTAAATTGTTTAAAGACACTAAAATAGACATCCCATTGTATCATCTGTCTTTTACCTGTCTGTATGTCAAATTTCAACATCTTAAAAGACGACCCCTGGTCTCTCCATTCTACATGCCCTTAGGGTACCAGTAACAACATGCATGGAACGGAAGCGTCGTAGCTAGCTCTCGACGGATGTGACGTTGCTTTTACGTGCTCCGATGGATAAAAAGGTTGAGACGGATACGCCAACAAGATGTTGATTGACGATGGATCAAGCATGGTCCAAAATAGTAGACCAATCGTCCAGCAATGGCCAAGAGACATTACTATCAATGTTTGTTCCGCTCTGGATCGGCCTCGTGAACGTGACAGTACGACCACGCTAGGCCTTGCATGCATGCACCTGCAAAAGGAACTGTACGTGTATGAATTTTCGATCATGTTTGATATTGGTTATAGATGATCACAAAGACGTCACTGGTAAACAGACTGAAATTCCAAAGGTGTCATTGGTAATTGAGTGTTATTTTACATTATATGACATATTGACATTATCTGTTTCCAGAAATGCCACACTAGCTGAAAACAAAGGCAGGAGGAAGCCAATGGATCTCACAAGTATAAACTTGCTACGCTATACTCCCTCCGTTCTTAAATTGTTATAGCTATTTACTTCTAACAAACAATGTCATTAAAGTTATTAAAAAGTGTGGTAATGACATATTTTGTTATAACTTGCTTTGTCCCTAAAGTTATTTGAAACACAACTTATAATTTTACATATTTAAACTAACTCTTTTTTTTTATTATGATGAATGATCAATGATGACGTTAAAAGTTAACGGTGACAACAGTTTAAGAATTATAGATGTAATACGTTTTAAACTTTAAAGGAAGGTGTAGGTTAATTTATTACTGAGAAATGTGGCTAGAGATTCAGGAAAAAGTTCCTTCTTCAGTAATAAGAGTGTCCCTCTAATTTTCCCAAAGAAAAGGAGAGAAGCTTGAAAAGGAAAAATGCTACTTGCTTCTTGTTAATATATAGTTGGACCCTAACATTTAGTTCCTATTTGTCTGCCTTGACCTTTTCACCTTTTGTAAAAGCTGGTAATTACTTGAAAAGTCGGCTAATGGAATCTGAACATTGAATTTTATAATATATTTTTAGCTTATTTGCACAAAAAAAGCGAGAAAGCAAACAAACAATGTCTTACTGAGCTGCTGATATGTAGGACCAGTTATAAATCATGGTCAGCTTGTACTCTTAAGTAATAGCGCGCTCTCCTGTTGTAGCTAACGTTGTGCAAGCGTGCACGCATGTAAGTCGGCGCCCATTCAATTTGGGCCTGCTCACAATCG
Source organism: Zoysia pacifica (assembly GCA_001602315.1). Classification (NCBI taxonomy): domain Eukaryota; kingdom Viridiplantae; phylum Streptophyta; class Magnoliopsida; order Poales; family Poaceae; genus Zoysia; species Zoysia pacifica. Next base: position 138,649 of record BCLH01000099.1, read on the forward strand.
ATTCATGAACGCTTATATGGATTGATTGAGATAGAACGACAGATATATGAATATATCCGTGTTTTTTGAAGAAGGTTCGAACTAAAAATGAACGAATCGACATAATCTCGAATAGTAGTATTATATTTCAAAACTGATGGCCTCTCTTCCGATAGCTGCCGCGAATCTTTACTTTACTGCCACATGCAAATGTCTGGGTGCCGACAAAACATCATGTGACATGGATCATGTGTGGCTCGTGTGCTGGTGGTGGGTGTAAGAGCTGGTGCTTTGGCCTTCTGTTTGGATGGCACCTCTTACAATTTCTTCGTCATGTTATTGTAATCGCTAGCGCTTCAAGGGACCTGACTGTCAGGCAAGAAAAGTAGCGCTTCAAGGCAGACATTTCATAGTAGCCATTGAAATCTACTTTGGACTCCTGTGTTGCCATGGCACTCGGGTGACCCATGGCTAGCGCCCTTCCGGTGAATAACAACAACATACATAAACATGAGACATGTTCTGGTGTTTGGGAGGTATACTAGAGGTACTCCCCTCCTTAATTAATCTCAACTATTGATTTTTAAAAAATTTTACCCGGTCCATCATTTTTTGGTACCGAGTTCATTTTGGTATATTTGAATAGGTAACTCTCTATTTTTAACCATCAGATCTGATCAAATGGACGGTTGTGGTTAACTCCCAGCTTTGTAACATCTCTCTATAAACATTCAAGCACTAAGGCAATCACAGTATTCCATTATAGAAAAAAAAATTCAGAGGTTGCTGAAAATTACAAATGTTTGGAAATTTTGACGACAAATTTGAATTGATCTTAAAAATAATTTCATGATTTCAAAAGAAATCATCTTTAATTTATAATGTATTATGACTTCATATACAAATGAAACAATTTGAATGGGTAACAAATAGTCATGGATAAAATTAATTTGTCTAATCTCAACTATTTTGGATCCAACTAGAAAAAGTGGAAGTTTTAGAAATTTCGATGAAATTTTGCCCAAATTGCTTTCCTAGATTCCATTCCACGCGTATGTCTGCTTATTTTTAGCAAATTCCCAAGCGCGTTGACGAAATAAGGCATTTGAAGTTGAGCTTTTTAAATTTTCTTCAAAAACATACGGCAAACGGAGATAAAAATTACTAGACTAAGTGGCAAACATGCAAGCTGGCATGGTCCTCCCTTCCTTGTCCTGTCGGTCATCTCTTTCCTCTCTATCCCAACTGCCGAATGGAAGGAGTAGTGTAGCTCAAGGACAACGATCGCCGGCCCCTTACTGTGAAGAAGAGACGAGCGAAGGCAACCAACGCATGCGTGCATTATTTGAGGCTGCGCCTATGAATGCATATGGACGAGAGGCTTGCATGCATGTCGACGAGAGGGAAAGGGCATATACGAAAAAGTAAAACGAATGTGCCATTTCAGGATGTTTCAAACCAAACGAAGACGCTGATACTTCTAACTATCTTGCACTCCAATTTTTTTAATTGTTTTCTTTGGAAGAGGAGATATAGTTTAAAAATGAATTAAGTCTACTACTCGGATTATAAAATATTAAAACTGTTGACTTTTTACATCAACTTTGTCTATTTATTTTATTCAAAAAAATTGTTTAAACATGTAAAATTATTAATTGTGTTCCAAATACCAATAATAATAAAATAAATTGTAATAAAATATATTATATTTATTATACTTTTCAAATGAGATAAATGATAAAAGTTGATGCTAGAGATCAATAATATCAGTATTTTAAAATGGAAGAAAGTATTATTCTAACGACAACAATTTAAAAACGAAGGGATAGTAGTAGTTCTTTACGGAAAAGCATTACCGTTACTTTCTATAAGTTATGTAATAGTTGGGATCATCTGCTTACATGCAGAGGATATGCATATTTGCTGTCGGATGTCTTGGCCGTATACATCACGGGGTAACCTACTGCAGGACTCGTATGCATGTGCACAATGGCACAAAAGCGATCGGTCTAATCGGCATGTCGCTTTCATTCTTACCGCGACGTTGACACGACTGCAAAATAAAGCAGTATGACGGAGATCGATCCCTATCCAACGAAATTAATAGCCGACTTTAGCGTTGCCACGCAGTTTCCTGTTCTTCAATCCCATGTTACACACGTAGGGAAATGAATGCATGTTCTTGGTCGTTGCTTCAAAGTTTCAAGGCTATTTGGAACGCAGAATTTTTATAGAAATTGCGCAAGAATTTTACAGAAATTAATTTAATTTTATAAAAAAACATAAAAATTGAAAATTTTTCCTTCAATCCAATAGACCACATAAAGGAGTATGTGGAATTATTGACTTTGTTAGATCAGATTGTCCTACGTACGGGAGGGGCACAAAGATGAGATATATACAATGTACACTCACATCCAGTGGAGTTTAATCTAAAGTCATCATACAGAAATCATTTCAAGGAAATTCAAAAACCTTTTGTAACTAAGACCCACTGTAAAGCGGCAGCTGAACCAAAGGTAATACTGTTTGGATGGACAGCAATGCATGAGAAAATTTTGACAGCGGATAGCCTGGACGCAAGAGGATGGGATAACAATGTAATCTGCCCCCTCTGCCTAGCGAGGCGAGGTTGAAACTACTAACATCTTTTAATTTTGACTCTAACTGTACGCTCAGTAAGGCGTTGAACTTCGTCTGCCTGTGGACATCAACAGCAGGCCCGCTATAAGAAATTCCAGAGCGGCTGCTTGGTTTCACCGTACGTGTTACAATGTCCATATTCAAGCAACACAAATGGCAGCTGTCGGGAGCTCTCCTCTATGCGTGGCGCTGTTAGCAAAGGAAGAGTGGGATCGGTGCACGTTGGCGAGAGAGAGAGAGAGAGAGAGAGATCCCCTGTCGAACGCCCCTTCCCAGTCGCGGCAGTCCCCGGTGAGGACGTAGGCGGCGGTGAGGTGGACGTGGTTCTCTAGGCCCAGCACGAGGTCAAGGTTGTGCTGGCCGGCATAGGCTTCGATGGCGACGACGGGTAGCAAGAGGCACACGAGTGAGATGGCGAGGTTGGCGGCGGCGGTGCTCTTGCCGAAGCTGCCCATGCCCGATGTCACCCACAACACGCGTTGAGTGGGGGCCAGCAGCTCCAAGGCTGTGTGTCTGCTATGGTGGCACGCAAACTTGGTGGGGAGCGGTGGGCAGGTAGGAGAGAGGACGGGCAGGCAAGCGGGAGAGCGAGGGAGCTCAAGGACGGCGGCATCAGGCGTCGGGGTCGTGATGCGATTCTGAGAGTTTCCTCGTTTTTTGATAGGAATCAGATACAGGCTTTAGTTTCAACGATTGGAAATGGTTGGAAACACCAATTCAATTCCAAGTTTGCAGCCAAACAAAGTACTAGCATGTGAAAATTGATTCAATTCAACTCAATTACAGGGATCAAAACAGACCCTTATGTCTCTGCTTTCTCTGTTTTTTCTCCTTGAAAAAAAAAAGTGTACAACGAACCTTGCATACACGAATGATCGTGCCGTATTTTATTAGCTAGCCTGCACCACTACAAGAACCATTTTCCCCAGCACCCCTCGTCTTAACATACAGGCAGATGTAAATTACAAACCGCCAGTAGAGTGGGATGATAAGCAGATTCAACTTATTGGTAGGGGACATCTTTCTCTCTCTGCCTACATGTTATTTCCACGCGAGTCAAACTGAAAACAATCTTCATTCCATTGCCATCCTAATGGATCAGGCGACCAGCATTACTATGAGCTATTGAGTCAACCATTTCTGTACGAGAAACTCAACATGAAAACCCCGTGCAAATTGTACAAACAGAATAAAAGGACAACATAATGGTCCATGTCAACTCTGACTGTCCACAGCGGTGGAGCAGCCGAGAGTAGCTATGTGGGCCTCTGAGTTTATGAACAAAAATTTGTTCAGCAACGTAGTTCTCCCTCCATCCCGTAATATTTGACGTCGTAGCAGGCGCGCGTCAAAACCAATGAGCACTGGCGCTACAATCCCTCTGCTGTCCCTGATAAATGCGCCTGGTAGGCTAGCTGGTAGCTTGGCCTCTGTCGGTGAGGATGGCCGAAGGTGATAGAGATGAGAGCATTAACTAGGGGTATTATAGAAAGACTTAAGTTGATAAATAAATTGGAATGGAGAGAGTTACTATATATTATAGCACTGTTAAAGTTCTGTGGCTCATTACTATTTCATTCGTGACCCACACAGTTGGTGGCTACTGTAGCTAGCTAAATGCTCCTATATCATAAAGAAAAATGAAGTCGCTACACTCTGATGGCCACAGAACTATACATTAGTGACGTGGTTTTTCATCTATTAGAGACGGAGCAAAATTCGTGACTAAATTTATATCGCTAGTATATGCTCTCTATGTTTTTTAATTGATATCGTTATTGATTTTCAATATCAACTTTGATCATTCGACTTATTTAAAAAATTATTTCAAATATGTAAAATTTTAAGTTGTTATTCAAATAACTCATAATAAATAAAATTATAACAACATATATAATATTTATTAAATTTTTTTTAATAAGACGAATAGTTAAAGTTATAATTAAAAATCAACAGCGATAATAATTAAAGAACAGACGGAGTAAACAGTTACTATGATACTCTCCTTTCAGTAATCACCGGAGACACTCTTCACAAAGCCCTATCTCTAGTAGCACCTACTAAAGGCGTGCAACTCAACATCCATCTCTAACGTATAATCACATAGATATGGCTCCTGAACGCCAATCTCTAATGTGTTGCGTGGAGCAAAAAAAAATATTTTTGATGTTAATAAAAAACATATTAAAGGATTAAATCACTTATTTTGATTAAAGTCTAGCTCCAAAGAAACCAAGATTCAAGATATGTATTGGTGAAGAAATAAAATTAATATATAGGCCAAGCAAACTCCAATTTAGGCCTAATTTGGAATACGGGAAGTTATCTAATTCCTGTATTTTTCTGTAAAATTAAATTAATTCTTATGAAATTTTTACGTTCTAAACGAAGCCTTAATGGAGGAAATAGACAGGAATTAGGTGGTAAAGAATCTATCTAGGAATTATTTGGGCAATAGTTTTTTGGGTGTCTCTAGTATTTTTGAGAAAATTATCTATATAGGGAAAATGCTAAAATAAGTGTATATGCATAAAAAGTTGTGCTCCCCGTGGACCGAGCTCAAGATCCACGGTGGACCAATGACCGGCCTGCATGGCGGAGCTCATTGCCGGCGCTACCGTGACCATCCACTAACATAAAAGTCATTTGTCCTTGTGTCACAAAGCTTTCCTTGTTTCTACACATGGGAAATCTAGCAATTATCCCCTGTCGTATTATGGCAAGAAAACATAGTGAAATCCTTCTTCTCGGTGTAATAGTTCCGGTGCACCTATCCATATATGCTTTATGTTTTATATACATAGAAGATATTTTCTCTATATTCTATTGTATTTCCCGTGTGTTTGACGTACATGGAGAAATCTACTTTTCTGACAGTAATCGAAGGCGACCAATGATTCAGATGATGATGCTCTAGAGAGGTGACAAAGCAAGTGGTGGACAACGGTGGAGGGATTCAGGGAGGGCCGGCACGGAAAAAAATTCTATACAAACCGGCAGTACATGACTACAGTATAGACCTGCTCCCGATGGTTGCCGCGTGGACTTTTCTCGAATCGAACGACAACCCACGTTGGCTCGATTATCAACTCGAGGCGAACAGCATGGCGGCTTCCACAGACGCCAGAGCAGCAGGCTCAGCATCTAATTTGAAGCTTGAACTAGGTCGCGCCACCGCTCCGGCCAATGGCCCATCCGCCGTCGCCACTGGGCAGCAAGCCCTTCTCCGCCGCCGCTTTTGGTTCTTCCAGCACACGCCATTCGTGGGCAGGCTGCAGCTGGCTGCGGCCCTCGGAGCCCGGCCGCGCCGGGGGTAGACCACGCCGCCTAGCGACAAGGCCTTGACAAAGACCGGCTGGCCGCAGCGCTCGGAGCCCGGCTGCGCCGCCGTGGCAGGCCATGCCAGGAGCGGCTGGCCGCGATGCTCGGAGCCGGGCTGCATCGGAGGTCGACCGCACCGACTCACAGCAAGGCTGCGCCGGAGGCCGGCCGGCTGCGATGCTCGGAGCTCGGCCCCGCCGGAGGTCAACAGAATGCTAGTACATGATAGGGAATATGACCTTTAGAATACTGTGAGATTTGCCTATTTTTTTACAACCAAGAAACATTGATCGTTCTTGTCCACACCTCTCTCCCCGGTTGGATTTCTCATCCAGTTCTGCCACAGTTGCTAATTTTAGGACTCCCGTCAGCAAGGATACGGGTGTACTGTTGTGTCATGTTGTTTGATCCGAAGTCTATGAGATTCTTAGATTTTAAAGCAAGAGATTTGTTACGGTGCTTGAGAGATATCAAAGGTACCTCCTTTTCCTCATTAATTTAAAAATTCGTAGCTGGTTCATCAATTTGGTATCTTTGATGTTACTATGTCCAATGCCCATGCTCTGTCACAACTAACGAACCACGAATTTTAAGATTAATCCATACATACATATATATATATATCCTTCTTCCATAGAAAGATATAATTATCAGATTTCACTACTTAGAAAAAGTATTGTGACATGTAACCATGCACCTTAACCCTTTGATTCTCCTGTTACTACGGATGCAATCTCCACTCTATTTATTCCATAGGAAATGTTTAAAGCCCCACTTTGAGTACATATAACAAACATGTATACTCTGCAATATTGTGCTCCTCGGCATAATATTGAAGAGTAAAAGGAACAAAGTAAAAAAGAACAAAAGAAACAAATCGACTAGGCAGCATTATTGTCCAGGATGTCTAATACAAAATTTCGTACAAGACAAATTCAATATCCTCACGAGTAAGACTATTAGAATCCAAACAAACAAATCTGTAATTCAAAAGCAAAGGACTTGTACATAAATCATAACATGGCTGTCCTAAATTTCCATTTCAGCTTTATCATGGATAAAATTAAATAAGAATGATAAAAGAGGTTTAATAAAACAGACATTGACAAAAGGCCAACAATTAAGTATGAAAGGTGGTGGGTAGCACTATTCCGACTATAATGCATTGAAATAGAAATGAAAGATAATACATACGCAATTGCAGAAACTGCACAGCGGTATCGCTCCCACATGCTCTGGAAACATGGCTGGCCTCCAAGATCCCAGAATTGTATGGTAACATCTCCTTTGGTTACTTTCTCATATGGAATCCTACAGTATGAATCATATCCTCACTAAAACCTCTCATTTGCCACAAAAAATAAATTAACCACAAATCATCAAACATTCAGGGTGTGAGTGGTGCCAAAACAGTGCATCATACTTACAGTAATAATATTTACAAGAAACATTTTCCCAGCATTTTGGCCTATCAAGGAAAGGTTCTTTTGCGAATCTATTTTGGATGCTGCATGGCCCCGTGTTTCTGTTTTGAGTGTTTTCTTGGTTCAATCTGACAGTAATGACATTTATAAGAAATATTTTCCCAGCATTTTAGCCTATCAAGGAAAGGTTCTTCTGCGAATCTATTTTGGATGCTGCATGTCGTACCCCATTTCTGAAAAACACTGTGCACCACGTATTAGTCTATAGATCAATAGCTGATACGCATTAACACATCAGAATGTATATCAAAAGTATACTTCTGATTAGAGAATATACCTAAAACCGGACCTTTAGCTGTAACTCGATGAGAATTAAAATATTCACAACCAGTTGACTAGCTAGAGGTGAAGCAAAAAACGGAAAACATAGCCCAAAGCCACAAGCAAACTTGGTAAGCAGAACGAAAACCCAGCACGTCATCGTCTTCTACGAATCTAATCTGTCTAAAACCACAACAGCAAACAGGTGAGTACATAAGTACTCAGCAAGCCCTAACACTAGTCAGAGGTATATATAGATGCACATTTGACTGTAGCAAAGATTAGGCTTATGAGATTTTCTTTTGCAAAAAGCCAATTTTATGCAGAGTTCACTACAGCTTTGTAAAAGGGAACACAGAATAGTTGTTGTCTATATTTTAGTAAGTTGGTCTTGGGAAAGATGTTCATCGATCCCGTTAGTACATATTTTAGTAAGTTGGTCTTGAGAAAGATGTTCATAGATCCCGTTAGTACCCAAGTTTTAGTCGGAGAGCTGACACACAACTGTACTGTCTCCTGCCACACAGTCTACACTTTTCAAAACATGGGCACATACACCCACTCACTCCAACAAGGTTGATATAGAGACTAATCAAAATGAGCCTAAGTTGTAGCGTATCATAACCAATGACAACGGACTTTTTGGAAAGATTTTACGCTCTGCAGAGGTTGTACACTTTACGCACAGCCTATGCTTCTCTTGATCGACAGAGTCGCATAACGCTCACTCCAATGCACGATAAGATAGCTACAAAGTCCACCTCAAGATGCAAACAAGGGTCATCGATCGGGGTTCTCGACGATGCAATAGCACATTCCCGTAGCAAAATCATGGGTTTAGAACATCCACATTTGCTCCTTAGGCCCCACACACAAACGGGTGATTATAAAACCAGGAGGCTGTACCGATAGGCAATACAATCTCATGGCGAGAGCTATTGCTGTAATCGAAGATCGGACTGTGAGTATCTCACGTCTGCTCCTGCGACTTCTGTACCACTTGGCCGTCTTAGGGGTCAATGTGGATAACCAAAGGGGTGAAGTAAGTCTCTTCCAAGAAAACAGGTTCTATGGTTGCACAAAATCACTAAGTTGAGGTCCGATGAACCGGTTCTTATATGACAGGGGCGGCGCTCATCCATGGCAGGTGGACCAGTCCGAAGCCTAACACCCAGCACAACACTTAGCACTAGGTGCCACGCCCCACGACCAGAAACAACATCCTCTCCCATCACCTAGCACCAGTTTGCACTAACACCCAATCTTATTTTATTTTACTTACACCACCAAACTCATTTTAACACATTTCATAAGATAATTAGTGTATGGTGTGGCGATGTACCGCATCGCATAAGGGTTTCTAAGCAATCTAATATCAATGCAACTTTAAGTTCATTAAAAGATTTTAATGAAGGAAGTCATATAGTTAACAAAGGGTGTCATCAACGGATAACAAAGTAGTATTCATATTTAATGAGAGCAAATAACTGACATTAATATAAATATGTAATAACAAGTAGGGTATTAACTATACAACGTTTTAACATAGATTAAAATAAACATGCAAGCATTTAAGCCGTATAGGTGTATACGCAAAACATAAGATTAATATGATCAATGGGTTAGAGCTTGCCTGCAAATCCTTAATCTTCGAAACTTGTCTTCTCGATATTTCTCGAAACCCGAGTCTTGATTTGTTGAGTTGATGCCAAAGTCTTTAGGCTTTTTTCTCCTATGTCCATTCTTCTGTCTTCTCTTGAGCCCGGCTCTTCCTCGAACTCAGCGTTGTCTACACGATAGAATACACCTAATAAAACTACCGTAAAAGAAACAAAGCTCAAAAAGAATTGATAAGATCCAATAAACTCTGAAGAAGAAAGGATTAAACTCGAAGAGGAAAAGCCAACTATGAGAGTGCGTGTATGACATGGTGGATTGTCTAATCTTAACTTAGAATTAATTACTATAGGTTGGTAGTTTAGCTTTATTTTAGTTAATTTTGATTCAGTGTTTGAGGGATGTAGTGAGTGTGTAGTACGTGTCCCCCTAATACGGATTCGTGAACGAGTATTCGTATGGGTAAGGCACACGCACTCGCTAGTGATTTGTGTATGCACTAGAATGTCATTATGCGTGTGACTATCAGCAATTAACAATTAATTACTAACTTCTATTTTTTAGAATTAGACTACCAAAGCTAGTACATGACACGTGTACGAATGTGTGTAGATGCAAAGGTAAGATGCCTATATGTGTACCTAATACTTTATTTTAATGTAATATGCATGAAACCTTTGGTGATTAAAGATCATTTACTTTATTTCCTAATTTGTGGCTGCTTTCTAGTGACAGATGTCAATTTACTGGATTCTACATTTATAACTAATTTACTACATTCAATAGGTTTTCCCGCCCTAATGTTTGTTATGAACTTAATGAGATGCGTCCTAATCATAGTATGATTAAATAAAATATGCATAAATACCATATTTTTAATTAGATGCATTCTAAAATACCTTTGTTTATTTTACGACTAAATAAATGATTGTGCGGTGACTAGAGGTTATTTACTTATTATTCTAATATGAAGTTGCTCTCTAATGACGAGTTAGCCAATTCTTGAGTTCATAATTAAACTAGTGAATCCAACATGTCGCGTAGGTAATGATGCATGGTAAAGTGTGTAGGTGTGCTATTTATTAATTACTTAATTCTTTATAAGAGTGCGATGATTAATACTTAGCAACTAATTATTTAGTTTTATCCTTACAAATAAATTACCAAAGCTAGTACGTGTCATTTGTCCTAGTGCATATGAATGCAAGGTAATGGACTTATATGTGCCATCTAATATTTACTTTATTTAATTATACAATAAGCATGATTTTAATCTATTATGACTAAAGGTTAATTACTTTATTTCATAACATGTGGTTGCTTTCTACCATTTAATGGCTAGTTATTAGTTCTACATTAATAATTAAATTACTACTCTAAATAGATGACATTACTATAGGTGCAGTGAGAGCATAGTGTCACTATTAATTATCTGATTTATATTTATATGTGTGGGTTATCCTAAAGTGTTCAATGATTAATTACCTAATTTAATTTAGATAATTAAAAGGCTAAGGCTAACAAGTGGTAGTGTACTAGTTTATTTATTAAGGTACATTGGACAACATGTTGATGTGGGTATGAGGAATAGTGTGTCCTTTAATAATTATTTAATTATCCTTTTGTATGTGATATTACGAGTAGCAAGTATTTACTAATTAATTACTTGATTGTACCTTTATAATTAAGTTACTAAAACTACTGCGTAATTTCGGTGCTAAGGTAGGTGCTTGCATGGTAAAATGCTTATATGAGTATGTTTACTTATTTTCCAATAATCACATATTTAGGTAATCTAGTATTTTGCTAATGATTATATAATTTTAACTCTAAACTAATTTACACAGAGCTAATATGATCATATGCACTAAGTAAACACTAATAATGGTATGCAGTGATGCTAGTTAGATGAGGTGCACACTATAATTAGTATGCAACTATGCTTAAAATAGTTTACACTAAAACACTTAGCATTCAAAACCAATAAAAGCTAATAAAAGGAAATGAATTAAAGCATCGATAAAACTTACCAATAAAAGAAACTAGCAAGATCAGGGAGTAAATGATGTTTGGATGATTTGGTGAGATGGAGCTTGATACAAAGATTTCAACGGTACAAAAATCATTGAAAGCGGATTTATGGTTGGAAAGATACGACGATTTGAGCGTGTATGGCGGCTTTAGGGACTCTATTGTAATAGCAGAAAAGCCATAGGGACCTATCTGTCTGCTGAAAGTACGAATTATTTTTCAATTATTATCTATTTTGCTTGAAAATCAAACTTCTGAAGCTTGGATGGGTTTGAGATTTTGTGTAGTAGAATATTTTAGGACCGACAACTTTTGTTTTGAGCTCATCTCTAAATTCGATTTCAATTTTATTCTATAAAATTTGGAGAGCAGATAGCTGGCCAGAAAAGGATATTTTGGTTTGAACAGGGCCGGATATGGTTCAAATGATTTGAACAGATTTAGAATTCAATGTATTGGATGGATTTGAAATTTAAATAAAACACGAGGAAACAATGACAAGGGCGAAAAAAAGGCAATCACTTGTCACATTGGTCAAATTTTAATATTTTTATGAAATCTCTAATTTATACTATTTTTAATTATCAAATGAAATTTTTGCCTGTTGAAAAGGAGAGAAAGCGGAGAAAAATGTTAGCATTTTGTTAGTGACAATTTAAATTTTTTTGAATTTTAGTTGGAGTGAATTTTGGGGGTGTGACACTGCATGGCCCCCCGTGTTGCTGCTTTGAGTGTTTTCTTGTTTCAATCTGACAGTAATGACATTTACAAGAAAAATTTTCCCAGCATTTTGGCCTATCAAGGAAAGGTTCTTTTGCGAATCTATTTTGGATGCTTCATGGCCCCGTGTTGCTGCTTTGAGTGTTTTCCTGTTTCAATCTGATCCTATGCAACGAACAAAGAATTTGCATGCCCCCTGTTGTATGTACTACTGTAACCCATATTTTTGGTTTGATTAGTTTCGTGCCTTGATGAATATCCTTTCTGGTACACTGGCACATTGCGCATCTACTCTTACCAAAGATTGCCTGACAGCTGCAAAGTGCAAACTATATAATGATTGTAATGAGACCCGGACATCTGAACATGTACAACCTCAACTTTGAGTTATATGGAGACGTCTGAACATGGACAACTGAAACTTACATGTTCGAGGACCAAGCGGCATTGGCACATGCCTGAAGAGAAAGAGTACCTCGTCACTGGGAACAGAACACAATCTTTATATGCAACTTCCTACATGAATAATGGAATGCATTTCAAGGCTTCATAGCCTTCAATAATCTTGATGAAATTCTTGACCATGAGCCTCCCTTCATTATTTCTGATGCTCTCTGGATGGAACAATGGTATCTTATAAACAGAGGCACTTAAGAGATTCATGCAACTTTAGTAAGTACTTCGTGAGCAAGAAACTAAATTACTCCAAGTCTCCAACAATACATGTAGAAATATATTCAAGAAGTAGGCTCTGAAGTTCAGCACTGCTTTTACATCAATGAATGTGCTCCGTAGCTCTACCAATTTTCAGAAAACAACATATTCGGTAAGGACAAACATTGCTTTTACCCATGGTAACAAGCATAATAAGTATTAGTGCAGGATAAGTTTGCGAAAGCAGCACAACCGCAACGTTAACTAAATTGTAATCCACTGCAACTTGACAAAGATATTATCTTGGGTAATTTTCACAAACACCATCAGTACCTCACGCATCCAGTCCTAACTGAAGCAACGGAACGGCGCGCCCCCTCTTAGCTGGAGCAACAGAACGGCCCAAGAAAACATCACAAATTTTAGAATGCCATACCGTAGGGGCTCACTCACCGTTGCCTGCCACGGCAATGACCAAGAGTTGCGGTCTGCACAGGTGCGGGTGCGCCCGGCGGCAAAGCGGCACAGGGGTGGACGGCACTCGGAAGGGGCGCTGGACGAGAAGGAGGTGCAAGGCGGAGACGACGGCGGCCAGCCGGCATAAGGGGAAGAGGTGGGGCGGCCAGGGACGCCGGGGAGGGGCAGGGGTAGGATGACGTAACCGCACAGGAGGGGATGCCAGGCGGCCGAGGACGCATGGGAGGGGCGGCGGCGGGTGACGCGCCGAAGCGGGGCAAGGGTAGGGCGACGCGCCTGGGCCAGAGGGTCTTAACGGCGGCCGCGGACACCAGGCAGGGGCGGGGGCGGGCGACGCGCCGGTGCGGGCGGGTCTGGGTGGCGGCAGGGGAAGGCGGCGGCGCAGAGAGCGGCTAGGGGCAGCCAGCCGCGGGGTCTAACTGTAGGCGCCATATTTTTGTAGGCTATCTTTTCGTTCTTTTATCTCTGCTCCTGTAAAAGATTGACTACAGAATAATTGCTGCGCTTTTTGTGTGTGTTTTTGTTATGTATTTTTAGTTGAAGCAACATATTTTAAATTTATTATTTAACAAATAAAAGTATATTTGTCTTAACATAGATGACAAAGTTCTATAAACATATACTTCGGTGTTAAAAAAAAGTTGTTGACATGGTCTTTAAAACATAAATATGACCTTTGTTATCTATAAAATATTTAATAAAAAGAAGCATCGGTACACTTTTAAAAAAGTATTTTTAAAATAAATTATTTCTAATTTTGTAACTTAATAAATTTAAAATTATTTTTAATTTATATTAGCAATGTTTGATTAAAACATTGCGTTCAAAGCTACTATTTTTTAGACCGGAGTTGTAAGCGGAAAAAAAATTGAATTTTAGTTCTCTTAGCAATCAAAGAGCATTTTTAAGAGATAAAACAATTTAAGTTATTTAAATATACATTTTTATTATATATAAAAGTCTTTAATTGTAACATATACTTGCAAGATATAAAGTAGAATAAATTTATAAAAACTTCTCTTATATCTTTTAGAACACTTCTATTAAATCTATAGCAAAAATAAATTTGATTTAACAAAAACAGTTACAGTTAATTTTTTATATCTATGTCATTGTCCATGTGTATTACCACATACTCGCTCTATTTTTAAATTTTTGATTACTGTTGATTTTTAATATCATCTTTGACTATTCAACTTATTTAAAAAAATTAATTCAAATATGTAAAATTTTAAGTTGTGATTCAAATAACTTTAATGATAAAGCAAATTATAATATATAAAATTTTTATTAAATATGATCATAGTTAAAATTTATGTTAAACTTAAAAAAGTTAGGACGATGACACGGTCGTTCATGTCTGCTCCCGCCGAGTAAAAACACGCTTTTACATTGGTCGAGAAAAGAATTTTTTTCTACTTTTTAATATCCACTAGTATATTTTAATTCGAGGTTAATATTTTTTAAGGTGACGTGACGCAATAAAAGTTGAAAGAACGTTTGCGCTTTAATATATAAAAATTTGATGACGGCCTTTCTGCCATTTTGCAACGTGAGTCATCCGATCGGTACTCAACGGTTCGATGGGATCCGCTCGCCCACCGCCATGGAGCCCCACCTGTCCCTGAAAGTTCGTTACCACGTCCCACGCTGCCGCTGAAAGCCACGAGATCCAGAGCTGCTCCGCATGCCCTATCGTCCGCATCTCTGGCTAAACCTGAGACTCGAGCCGGGCCAAAAACATGCCGCCCATGGCACGCACTGTTGGCACGGCCCAAAGCTCGGCCCCGGCATGAAAAACTTATGGGCCATGTCAGGCCCAGGATTGGGGCCCGATGGACAGCACGGCCTGGCACGAAAAATGGACCGTGTCTGGCCGGCAAAGCACGAGAGAGGCTCGACGTTCCATCGGCACGGAATCGGCTCGAGGCACGAAATCAGTCCATCGCACAGTTCTTTTTTTTTTATTCAACTTTAAAATTTAAATTTATATAGATATCGCATATATTATCCAAATTCGATGATTCTTTTTTTCAAAATCTCGTAAAAATCAGCTCTATTAGGCAAATATATTTTTTTGTCATATGTTATATTTCAAATTTATACTTACTAATCAAAGAATGGTCACTATTCAATATTCTTTTCATTTTTTTTAAATCTTCAGATAATTTGAATTTTTAAATGACTTTTTATGTGTATATATATAAATTATACACATATACATATAAAAATTTTAAGTTCAAAATTTATTATAATTTTAAAAAATAAAAAAATGAGAAAAATGAACGCTTTCACAGAAATTGGACCGCGCTTAGGCTGGCACGGCCCGACAACAGCCGTCATGCCATGGGCGGTGCTTGGGCCCGTTCTCACCATGTCGGGCCGACTGACCCGGCACAACAATGCCAACGAGCCACCGGCCTGAGGCATGAAATGGCCCGAAGCACGACTGGGCCGTGCCGTGCCGGACGGCCCAAGTCCCAGGTCTATCTCTGGCTGGACCTCGTCGACGTGTCCACCCCGGCACGTATCTCACCACCCTGCTGCCCCCATCCCCCCCCCCACCCCAGCCTCTGATTTTTCGCACGCGCCACGTACCCGAGACTCCCCGTCGCACTACCAGCACGAAACTGGTGGCGTCCATCAGGTTCGACTTGCCGGCGCCGTTTGCGCGATGATGGCCGTGAAGTCGAAGAAGGGCCCAATCGTCTGCGTAGCCTTGCAAGACTGGAAGTTCTCCACCTCGAGCCGGTGGACTCGCCGGCCGCCGTCGCTGTGGCTATGGCCCACATCTTAGGATTTGGCCGGCTAGGAGTAAGACGAATCGCTTCCTTGGCCTTGCCTCCCCGCCTACCATGGCCCACCACGGGCAAGTGAGCGAGCGAGTGTGACTCGTTTGTTTTATTAAAACTATTTATTATTAGAAATACTTTTAAGTGTGACTTATTTGTTTTTATATTTTTGTAAATTTTTTAAATAAGATAAATAATCAAATGTCGATTTTTAAAAGTAAAAAACATCTCTTATTTTGGGAGGGAGAGTGTATAATATTAGCTCCGCTTTTATCTTTATTCCGACATTTTTTCTTCTAGGTGATGACCTGCAATCATGAATTTTAGGATTTCAGAGATGGGATTGAACATTAATTTTCAAAATAAATGGATAGTTGGGTGCTTAATTTGAATGTTGCACGAATAGCTTCAGGATAGCTGACACTTTGCTAATTTATGCTCTTTTCTAGGATTATCAAAGAATTATCAAAGGGTTTGATCAAGTTACCAAATATAAGGCAGGACGTACTGATCCAGATACTGTAAAAATGTTGCATGAAAAAAAAGTCAATGATACTGCTGCAGAAAATTGATCCAAGATATGTGAAATTTTCCACCATGTTCTTATTCAACAATTTCTACTAACTGGATTTTTTTTCTTATTCAACAAATTTAAGTTAAGAATTTTTTCTCTAAATATGTAACAAGTCTCTGATAAAACGACTAAATTATGCCTCTACTTTGACTCGCTGCATTTCATTCTCTAAATAGATAAATCTTTTCATACTTTATGTAGTGCCTAGATTATACAGTTGACAACGAGGTCACTGTCACATGGTCAAACTTCAAGAGTTGCATTGGCACAAAAGGTAGATGGTAATCGTGTGGCAAAAGATGTAACCTTTCATTCTGTGACCAATGATATTGCTGCTGCCTTTGACTTGGCTAATCGTGTTTTTGATGTCCTAATTTGATGCTGCATGGTCCATCAAACATGCTTCCTGATTATGTCATGGTTGATCTGTCTGAATGAGATGTTATTGAATCCAATGACGTAGGAGGCTTGGTAAATCTGCTGATTATCTTGCACAAAAGGTTGGAGGCAGTGGCGCTGCTGAATATGACACTTCACCATCAGATACATTTTTTATTGTTTTTTGCTGAGAATCTTAATGTACCTCTGACAGATTATGGAGTCAGGGATAGCTAGAAGTCTGAGCTACTGAAGTTAAGAATCTCACGAGAACTTTAGTTTATAAATGGTGGATGTGGTTAACTTCATGCATTGCAATATCTCTCTTGAAGCAAGAGCTAGTTTTTAGCATGCAACTTCCTCTGTATTTGACTGAACCTGTGCCTACAATCACAACATGCACCTGCCTGCTCCAGTTTTGCAGTCATGCAAAGTTAGCCAAGATCACCAGCGCTTTGCTCGGTTTGGTACTGTTCGAGCACTTGTTCACTCGCGTAGCACATGTTTATCAGCTGTCCTTGCAAAGTCTGGTGTGTGCAGGTGACTGAATCATTTCTCTAGGCGGGCTGCTCCCAACTGCATTGTTTCTACAAGCTTTCGGAACTCTCGTATAGTTAGGAGAACTACAGCATCTAGCAAATAAAGTCTCACACTGGTCGTTGACCTCAAAGCTGAATTCCTGGAACTAGCCCAACCAACACTTCATCTCAGGAAGGTCGCTCAACAAACCACTGCAACACATCAAAAATCCCACTGAAACGCATCTACTTAGCGCAAACTCCACAACCACCTCGGGCATCAGCAGCGTATATAAAATCTCTTCCACTACCGCATTCTTTGCCGGCCACCACCTATTGTCAGTTTGTGACTTGTTTGCAACTTTGCATGCACGTAGCCCCTCTATACTATCTCAGGTGATCATACACGCGGAGGTGCGTGCCAGTACATGGGGGGACAGCTTGTTTTCTCCTCCGATGTCCACCGCGACGACGAGTCCGCGTCGTTCTTCGACCGTTTCCCCCTCTCTGCTGGCTCGTCTCCTTTGCCGCTGCTCCTCGGGAGGGCGGCGAAGACTGCACCCAGCACACGGCGGCACGTCGTGGTCAGGTTCATGTGCGCGCCGTTCACCGCCGTCTTCCGTATGAAGTGCGCGCGCGCAAGTTCAAGCGACGACGAGCTGAGCGATGACAAGGATGGAATGGAGAATGGCAAGGCCAGACGGCCACGCCTCGAGGAGCTCCTCAGGATGGAAGAAGCGCCGCCGTCGTGTCCGGACGAGCTTAAGACTCCACAAGACACGGCCGTCTCCTGCTACTTGAAAGAGCACGCCATCGTGCTGTTCGGCTTGACGGACAGCACAGGCATCAGCTGCGCGCTGAAGGAGGAGCCGTTGTCCCTACCAAAAGGTCATTGCGATGTCGACGGCGGCGACGAGACGCAGATGGCGATCGTGCCTGTGAACGTAGACGTTGGTGGCAGCGCCACGGCATCACCGGGGGCGCCCGTTTCTGCATCGCTACGACGGGTGCTCTTGCAGGCTATGGGCCGGACGAAGGGCCGGTACTGGAAGCTCATGGATGGAAGGCGTGCCGCCGGCAATAAAAAGCCGGAGTTGTTCTACCAAAGGCCGATTCCGATGGGCAGGAGGTGCCGCGTTCAGCACCTGGAGGAGTCTCCTTACGTGTGATTTGTTTGTGGCCCCCTACTCGGAATGGAGTTTGAACGTACGTTGGGGGGTGTCCGCCTGCTGATGGCCTACCTATACCCATATTATAGATATGAAAATGTGCATATCGGCCGAATAACAAACCAAAAGATTCAGTGTACGTTTTCTTATATGCCATTGCTTCTGGTTTGTTTATTTTGAACCTATTAGGAAAGATCAAGCTGTCCTTATGTTAGGATCCTTAATCCTTCGGGTGCCTGCGTAGATTGTAAAAATAAGAAAGAGTTGACGTTGTGGTACTCACAGCGCTCAAAGAGCAGAGGCGTAGGGAAAGCTACACAACAGATTTTTTCTGTTGTATTGTTTACTTTCTTCAATCTATATTTACACTTATTTATAGCCTCCACTGTTAACTATAGATCTTATATTAAAAAATTCTCTCAATTTTCTAATTAGAGATCCTATTTTAAAGGTTCATCTCAAACTGGCTAACTTCAAATCATAAATCTTATAGTAACCTAACAAATTATGTCAGCTAAAGGCTGTTTATCTCCTAATAGCTGGTGATAGACATAACACCTTACTTCATATAAAATGGAAAAACTAAAAACTAGGATTTTCTAATTAATTACAGGATGGCTTCTCCGGGTTTTGTTTTGCCACGAGCGTAGATATTCTGTGTTTTCCATCTCACCAAAGACATCACTAATGGCCTCTTCCATTTTGCCATGGAATAGACTTGAATGGCTTGGAATGAGTGGAATTGACACACATGGTTTTAAAACAGGGTCCAACCGAATGGCTGTTCAGTTCGAGCTAGCTTGGTTTGAAAATCAGTCTATTTCACATTTCACCTAGTCTATCTCTCTTTTGCATGTAACAAAATGCACCCAGTATCGAAATGAAATCGGTTGATGGAACAATGAGTATCGGAACGAAATAAGCTGATGAGAACAATATGACACAAGTAATTTTTTTTTCAAAAGCATGCGTGACACATATCATATTGAGAGGTGAGAAAGAAACAAACAACACAACGATATATCCAGCCGGTCGCACAACTACTAAAAGGCGCCTAACAGGACACCGCGCGAAGGCTAGCTCCGACCAGAACTGATCCTAGCGCCAATTACATATGCGAACAAGAGGATAAGCCTGCACGGTGTAACGCCCGTAATTTTAAATCAAATTTCGGAAAACACTACAGAAAAATTTCGCGATAAACTTTACTTTATTCTTTTCGAAATGCTAAAACTTTGTAATCAAATAGAGAAATATTGGAATCAGAAATTTCAAAAATTCTAAAATTTGGATTTGCCAAGTGAATAATTTTGTTCTCTTTGTTTTCCCTTATTTTATTTGTTCATATCTCTTTTAATTCCCTAAATCAATTTTTTCCTCTCAATTTTTTATTCTTTTTCCTATTTTCTTCTCCGGCCGAATTTGTTTTTCTCCCTTTTCTTTTCTTTATCCCTTCCGGCCCAGCTTGCACCCCTCTCTTTCTTCCCCTTGCGCCGGCCCAACAGCACCCCCTTCTCCTTCTCCGGCCCAGGGCGCCAGCCTGCTCCCCCTCCCATTTCTTTTCCACGCGCCAGCCCAAAACGACCCAGCCTCCTCTTCATTTCCCTCGCGCCGGCCCGCTTCCTTTCTTTCTTCCGCGCGCGCGGCCTGGCCCATCCCTGTTTCCTTTCCTTCCTCCTCCAGCCGAGTCAGCCGGCAAGTGCACATGCGCGCGCGCCGCCTGGTGACCCTGGTCACGTTGCCCTGCTGCACCTCGCACGCCGCGCCCCGCCTTTTTCCTTCGCACGTCACCTCCTTGCCCGCGCATGCCTCCTCTGCTTGCCGTCTTCGAGGAAAACGTCGCCCCATCACGTCGCTGCTGCGGCACGCCTCGGCGACGACTCGCTGCCGAGCCTTGTCGCCGTCGCCCTGCTCACCATCAAGTGCCCAAGGACCCGGAGGCCCTGCGCCGCCCCGTCACTCGCCGCTTGCCACATCTCGTCGGGCTCCGTTCGCCTCGTCGTGTCACGGGCTTTCCGCAACCAACCGCGGCGCGCCACCGTCGGCAAGCTAGCCGCAGGCCGCCATCATCGCCGCTATGACCCCGAAGCTTACCGCTCGACGCCTCGTCCAATTGCCTTGCCGCCTGCCTTGTGCCGTCAAGTCCCGGAACCCCAGCCACGCCATGTGCCAACTCGACGCCGGCGAAATTCCGGTGCTGCCCCTCTCTTGCTCGCTCCCTCTCCCTCCCTTCGGCTATAAAAGGCGTGCCACAGCTCACTGAACCTTCTTGCGCTGCCAATTGCCCCCAAATTCCTCGAATTTCATCATCTTCTCCAACTCCAGCCACCACGTCTGCCATCTGGAATCTTTCCCCGATGAGCCCCCTTCTTCCTGTTTTTCAGTTGCTTCAGCACCCCACGGCACTATTCATCGTTTCCCCTAACAAATCGCCCGCTATTTGAAGCTCCTCAGACCCTCGGCCATGCGCCGCCACGCACCATCGAGGCCCACGTCGCCAGCCTGCTTTGCCGATCATTTTGCTCCGCCGAGGCCACCTACAGCTCCGCCAAGCTTCTGTGATTCTCCCCGGCATCTCAAGTTTCCCTCCGGCGAGCACCCTGCCTCAACCCCTCGAGTGCCACCACCTCGCACCGCCGCCCGCTCCAGTCGACAGCCGCGTCCAAGCAAAACCGGACGACGAGAACCTCAGCTGTGAGTCCGCCTCGTTCTCCTCTCTCTCCCGGTCCAAATCTCGTCACGTTTGGTGCTCCGAACGCCGAGAGCGTCTCCTCCGGCAACCTCCGGCCGTGCGCCGCCGCCTCCGTCGTGTCCGGCGGCCGCCAGGCCCGTTGGACCTCCTACTCTCTCCATCCGCGAACGAACGGTCGAGATTAAAGCCCCTAACTCCTTTGGCATAGTAAAATCAGAACCGTTCATTTCAAATCGGACAATCGACATATGTCCACGACATCTAATAAATCCGAGCCCTCCATTTCAAATCTGATGGTCCAGATAAAGTCGGCCTAGTTTTTATAAAGAAAAATAAAAGAAAGATGCCGACCCCACATGTCAGTAACCATAGCCTAATTGCAGCAGCCAGCCACCGCAGCGTTACATAAGAATCTCCTCTTAGCCATTTCCTTTATAAAAATAATAACCCAAAAATACCAGAAAATGATACTTTTGCATTTCAACCCCTAACATTTTCTGATAATATTCTTGCCTCGGAAATTTTTACATGAAACCCCTTGAACTTTATTTTAATTTCACTTTAGTCCTAAACTTTATACCTATATCCCTTAATCTTTTAGACACTTACAGATTAGCCCCTACCCACCTTTTGATAATTTCGCGGAGCCCCCTAAAATATTTTCTGATATTACAAATAAGCCTTTAGTGCTTCTAGCATCTTTACCAACAGATCCCTACGCTTTCTTTTTTTCGCCGTTTCTTCATTTTAGCTCCGTTTTTAGCAATTCTTGAGCGCTCATTGTGACGTGGGCCATCTTTTAACATCACTTGTAGACCCTAAATCCACCACATTATCCAATCTGACCTAAAAATCCATAAATCATGACAATGCCTCTTATGTCCCGCAATAAACTTCCTATCAAGCTTATC
Organism: Zoysia pacifica; assembly: GCA_001602315.1. Taxonomy (NCBI): domain Eukaryota; kingdom Viridiplantae; phylum Streptophyta; class Magnoliopsida; order Poales; family Poaceae; genus Zoysia; species Zoysia pacifica. The sequence continues at coordinate 160,870 of BCLH01000099.1, forward strand.
ACCTCCTTTACACTTCCACCACATCAACCTCTCCACAAATACGTGCCAACCCATAGATTCATTCTAATCATCTTGCTTCTCTTATTGTTGGGTTATATTGAAGTTTATTTGAATTGTATTGAAGTCCTTTATCGATTTTATTTGCATTAATTGCTTTCACTATTTACTTGGTTTATTGGTTCTTAAGTAATGCTTTATTGTATTTATCTTAGGCACAGTATCATATTCTTAATCCATACCTTTCACCAGGCATTAGCATTTAAATCAAGGCATGTGTCACTTAGTAGCATGAGTAATTCACCTTTTTAAAAGATAAAAACATCGAATTAATTGTTGATTTCTTGTACGTTATAACTGCGTATTAGGAATGTAATTAATAAACTAATAGGCACTCTATGCATCTCATATATCTGCAACTGGCCGTATGTAAATCACAGTCATGCATATATGCTAGTATTGTCAATGGTTGTACACATGCAATGATGCATTATTCACTCGTTAGCTTTAATATATTGAAAGATAAAAGCATAATAATAATAATAATAAATAATAATAATAATGATGATGATGATGATGATGATAAATTACAGATAACCGTGTGTTAGCTTTAAACATGAAAATAAGGTTAAAATGTTCTATCACTATAGCTCTCCTGCATACAAGAAAATAAGTAATGGCACATAAATAAATTTAATTAACCTACCATTGTAGCCATATATAGGTTTGTACCTCACTCATACACGTGTACTTGCCCCGTTACATATGGACACATGCATTCGCACACATAAACATAAGACACACTTAAGTCTTATTGCCATGCATCTGCATTCAATGTACCTACATGTGCATACGGTACTAAGCACCAAGTTAATATATTATAAAATGAACCTAATAGCTAAATCACTAGCTCCTCAAAAATAATATTAAGTTAGGAATAGTTGTAATATAACACCCAAATCACATAATGAACCTTTCATTCATCAACGATCGAACTTCCTTCGAAGTGGTTTGGTTTTAATTGGAGTTTATTGGATCTTATCGATTCTTCTCGAGTTTTATTTTTTTTGTGGTAGTTTTATTTTGCCATCCTTTTAACGTGTACCAAACATTGAGTTTGGAGAAGAGCCAGAAGACTCATCATACAAGGAGAAGACTGAAGACTCGAATGTCAAGTCCAAGCTTCAAGGTTTGGACCTCGAAGACTAAGGATTTGCAGGCAAGCTCTAACTCTTTGATCATGTTTATCCTATGTTTTGCAATGCTCCTACATAGCCGTATTAGTTGCCTCTGCTTATTTTAAAATGTTGAGTAGTTATTATCCCATTTGCGACAGTGCTTATGTCTAATTTAAGGCAATTAAGTACTTTAATTCATTTCATGCCCTGTTTGAACACTTGTCCTTGTTATCCCTAAATTATCATCATTAAGTAATTAATGAATGGCTCTAATTCCTTGCTATTAGAAAGCTTAGGAACCTTTTATCACGATGCTCCGCATCGCCACACCCCCCCTTATACATACATATACATATATCTCTTTTCGTAAAACGTGTTAAATGTCTTTTGGTGTGTGTAAAGTAAACTGGGATGGGTGTTAGTACAACCTGTGTTAGGTGATGTGGAGGAGTTTCATTGGTCGTGGGCGAGGCTTGTGCTATGTGCCAGGTGTTTGGTGATTTGCTATGTGCAAATGGATTAGCTGTGAGCATGTGGATTAGCTGTGTGCTTTGATAGGATCCACCTCTCGTGGATAGCGCTCGCCCTACCATATAAGGACGGTTCATTTGAGCTCGACTTGGTGATTCTCGTACAACCACAAAACCTGATATGAGTGGGACTTGTCACACGAAATACCAGGAGAAGGACGTGAAAATCGTAATCCATGGTCCAGCTCGTTGCATCTTCCGTGTCGTCAGTGGTTCCGCTTTCACTGACGATCTAGCCCCTGAGAGTACCCTTTGCGGCCCCAGGTAAAAAGGACGTGAAAGTCGTATCCACGATCTGGCTTCGGAAATGTATATATCGTGTCTCAGTATTTCCGCTTTCACTGACGATATAGCCCCTGGGACATTTCGAAGACGTCTCTGTGGTGGTACTCGGAGAAGGTGAGACGAGCGTCGTATCACTCCCCCGATCAAGAGCGAATGGCCTGTGAGAAAGTGTATACCCTCTACAGAGCACATAAATCTTTTCAGAAAGTCCGTTGTCACTGGTTATGACACACCTTCGCTTGGGCTCCTATTATTAGTGTTAATTGTTTTTCCAATGTGTGAGTGTTTTAGAGATGTGATGGCATGTGTGTCAGGGCTTTTATGATGTTTGTGTCAGAAGGACCACCTTAAAATTGTGGGAACTGGCGAGATTGATGTAAATCTCTCTCCCAGATCCAACCAACTAAAATATGACATAGATACAAGTTGGTTTTTCTCTAATTGCAAATCTTCTGTAGATAACTCTGCATTAAGTTAGCTTTTTGCAAAGAAACCAGAAAAGCAGTTATTCCTTGATCGGTCTCTATGCATATTTATGCCCTTGAGTAGTGTTAGGACTTGCTGAGTATCTTCTATACTCAATCTTGCTGCTTCAACATTCAGGTGAAGATGGAGAAGCCATGAAGTCGTTGGTGACGTTTAGATGTTTTGTCCTTCGCTCAAATTTGCCTGTGGAGTTGCTTGTAGAGTTCCCGTGGAGTTCTTCCGCCTTGCTGGTGTTTGAGGAAGCTTTGTCCTCCTCTCACGGATTGTAACTTAGACTTCTTGACTATAAGTATCTAATTTGGAATAATTTTCTTTATATTTGACTTGTATGTACAATGAACATTTGATAGCATATGTACCAACTACTAATCTAAGGATTGGTACGGTAAACACGAGTACGCCAGAAATGGGGTACGACACACGGCTCCACCAGCCGGCTTGCTCCCAAACCCAATCTGCCAATACATGCGGAAGCACCTGACGCTGCCTGAAAACATGGTTGTTATTCTCCAACCACAGCAGCCAGAGGACGATCACCACAGGTGACTCAAAAGAGCTACGCCTCGCTTTAGGCACCTGCTTATGGCTGCGCAGCCACCAGGGATGAATGTTTCTGAGCGGCTTGGACTCAACAACTGCCAGCCGCAACATCGGACGACTTTGAACCACACCTCCCTGCTGTAGACACAAACAGGAGTAGGTGACCAAGAGTTTCCGCTTCTTGACCACATAGTGCACATGGGCCATTGTTCCGAAGTCCATGGCATTGCAACACTTCTGAGGTCCAACAACGCTGTGGAGAGCCAACCAGACAAATAAGCTGCACTTGGTATGCCAAGCTTGTACACAGGCACCCGAATCGGACCATCTCCAGATGAACTTGTCCGGTGTGGCCGGCTCCAAGAAAATGTCCTGGAGCAATTTGTGGACATGCAAAAACTCAAGGATGGCTTGCATGGTGAGACCACCCGACAAGTCCTCGACCCAAGCATTGCCTGGCAGGGCATCTGGGACCAGCCTGCTGTTACGATTCCAGGCGAGAAAAGGTTGAGCAGCTGTGGGGCATGAGACCCAACGCATCTCCCATGCAACAAGGATCGACACAGAACACCACTGAGCGGCCATCACCAAGGACGAACGACGTAGAGACCTCAAAGAAACTAACCGTATCTCTATCCATCTGGAGTGGTAGGAGCGACCAAGAGCGGAACGGATCCATGAGCTTGAACCAAAGCCAATGTCCCTGAAGTGCAGAACTGAAACAGCAGAGATCGAAGATGCCCAGACCGCCTAGGGGCTGCAGGCGTTGCACCCTGCATAATGTGGCAATGCATTTACCCCCTTTCACCACCCTGGTTCCCTGCCAAAGGAAGGCCTTCATGATCTTCTCCAAAGCTTTCACTACCCAAGAGGGGAGACGCAGCATCATCGCTGTGTAGATCGAAATAGCTGAAATCAGGGTGGATCTAATCAGCACTAGGCGACCACTCTGGTTGAGCATCTTCCCCTTCCAGGTCGGCAAACGATCGGCTTGTCTACCAGGGGCTGCAGTGCCGCCTTAGGCAGCTTCATCAGAGACCGCGGGACGCCCGTGTACCTCATTGGGAAAGAGGATATGTGACATGGAAAAAGCGTTGAGGCAAGCTGCAACTTCTCATCACTACAACGCATCGCTATGATCTGGCACTTCAATTAGTTTGTTGCTAGGCCTGAGGCCCCTTGAAACAGTGCCAGGATATCCTTGACCAGCCACGTGTCACTCGACGAAGGTAACAGGAACATGACCAGATCATCAGCATATAGCGATGCATGGTGGGGAATACTGCAGACAAGTAACAAGATCATCATCATATAGTGACCAAGCATCAGTTTGTAGCATAGCACTCAACGATTCAATGACAAGGAGGAAGAGCATAAGAGATAGGGGGTCGCCTTGCTAAAGTCCGGTCGATTTTCGACCAAATTTCATTCAAATTTTGATTTTTTGATTTGGAATGGTTTCTGACCGGTTTTCGCGGTTTTTACGGTTTTCATTAAACCAGCCTCGGCCGGTTTTACCGGTTCAAACAAAAATAAAAATCTTTGTTGGGATCAGTTCTACAAAACCGTGAAAATACGAAAACCGGTCAAAAACTGCTTTAAATCGAAAACTTAAAATTTGAAGAAAATTTGATCGAAATGCTACGGTAAACCAGTCGTTTTTGGGTTTATTTATCTGTTCCTTTGGTTTTCAAGTTTCAAATTTTAAACCCACCCACCGGTTTCATTGATTTATCCCTCGGCTTTACCGGTTTATCAACTAGTTTACCATTTTTGAAATCCTAAATTTTTTCAAATTATTTTTTGAATTTTTAAAATGAACTGGTTTTCACGGTTTTGTTAACCTTGGATGGGAATAGACAGCCGCGTTCTATGTGGGTAGCGGAAGCGAACAGCCGAGAGGATCCCGTGGAGAATAGTAAAATAGTAAGCTAAGGAAAAACAGTGTAGTTAACGAGCAAATCTATAGGTTCTACATGATACAGAGGGTTTGAATTCCCAATTTCACCGGCATGATTATTCCATCTGGCAGGCTAGCGCCTCCAATACCATTGGGTCATTCCTCCTTTAAAATCTCTATGAATATCTTGAAAGACATTTCCCATTGCACTCGTAGCATGTTTTGGATAGAAAGCACCACCAACATTGCATTTTATCCATCCATCATCAGGTGGAGGCCATGAATTACCCATCCGCCCTTTCTCTATTGGCTTCTTCACCTTTGTCAGTTGCCATCAAAGGCTTGATTGCTCTTTTTCTCCATCTCGATTTCTATTTCTCTGCATTCATAATGCATACCTTGTGATAAAAATCATCGAGCTCATCTTCAGTGGGCAGGAGTGTTCTCGGAGAAGATCACTTGAGAGTGGGTATAACTTTGGAACTTTGATACCAGTTAGAAACTTCAGCCGTCGCCAAAAAGCCCAAGCAATCGATCATTTTAGGAAGATGTGTCGAATAAATTCACACTGGGATCCAAAGGATTCACAAAGTGTAGAGGGTTCAATATAGCGCTGCCACATAATTTCCTTTGTAGGATTAAATTCAAGGAGGATTCTCCACCAGAAAACTCCAACCAACAGAGGAACACGGAGTCTCCAGAGGAATTTCTAGGTGCTATCCTCAGAACTGGTTGCCTCCATAGCCCCGACTGGATCAAACTCTGCATCCAGCAGTTTTTAAGCCAACTTCACATAATAGTTGCCATATTTCTCTGGTTCCAAACCCACCAATCATCGTCCTGTGGTTGAACTAGAATTTTCATGATATAGTATCAACTACTGGCAAGAACACTTCCCTGATCAACTCTTTGTTCCACTGGCCAAAATCTGACAATAGGTTTCTGTTGACGCTGAAATGGATCCAGGGCCAACGCACCTCATGCACGTCCGTGTGCAGAATGTCGACGTTGCCTTGTTCAACATCACTGCAGCACCGAGAAAATCAACCTGAGGAGGGTCCCGTTGGAGCAAGATCTTCTAGGGTTGATTCAGGCATGGTAGGCCAGCCGGATCGCCTTCTCACGTCGCCGGGACGAGAGGAGGACAGAAATTAGGGTTTGAGAGACGGGATTAGTGTTTAGAGAGGTAAAATGTAAGGTGCATTTGGTAGAGATGATTGGGTACCTCTCAATCAGCCTTAAGCCTCAATATATAGAGGTGGGGTGGTCTTAAGCCTATGGAGCCACAAATCTCCTCAATTAGGAAACAAATTAGATCTGATATTCTATCAAAACTACGAAAAATAGAATCTTTGGACACTCCAGTCAAGTATCGGAGACTCCAGTACCAGACACTCCGGTTATTGGCCGGATGTTCCGGTGGGCTCCTGACCGATTTCAGAAGAGGTGTTCTCGGACACTCCGGCCTATTATCAGACACTCTGAACCAATTCCAGAAGTGGTCCACCAAACACTTCGATGCCTGGCCGAATACTCTGGTGGTTCTAGGCCAGTTCCAGAGAGGGGTCACTCGGGGTATTTGGCCGGACATTCTGGTGAATTTTGGGGCAATTCCAGAAAGGGTGTTCTCGGACATTCCGACCCATTATTAGACACTCCGGACCAATTCCAGAAGGGGGTCCACCGGATACTCTGGTACCTGGCCAGACACTCTGGTGGTTCTAGGCCGGTTCCAGAGAGGGTCTTGCTGGAGGCTCTGGCATCATGCCAGATAGTCCGGTAATTGTAGATTTTGAGTGTCAACATATGCCTTGCTCACTACAAGAAAACTGGCATGTAGAGGTACTTAGCTATAGACATTATCTAATTTGTCTCTATATATGTTATAAAGGCATATTTTTATGACACTTTAAAATATGTCTCTTGAAAAAAGTGCCTTTAAGAACAATAGAGACATACTTTTAGGCATTCATAGAGGTTCAACATATAATGTACGTAGAGGTACCTTTTTGTGACAAATTAAAAATGACTATATCTTGTAGACATTCTTAGAGGCATCTTGTGCATTCTTAGAGGCACTATTTTAGTAGTTTGCTGATAACTAATAAGAATAATACTTCAAACATAAACACATAGCGATGTGTGGTTGAGTTGGCTAGCAACGCTCCATAAATTATTATCTATGAGGTCTTGAGTTCAAGCATTGACAAGCACTAATTTTTCATAAATTAAAAATGTATCTATGTTCGTAGAGGCAGAGCATTATGCCTTAAATACTACCTCTAATTTGGTAGAGTCAATTCACTAAAATGTCGCTATATTTTTTGTGACAATGCATGAGAAGACACTTATGAGACATTTTTGAAAATGTTTCTATGATTTTCTAGAGACAATATAATCCTCTACTATATAAAAAAAGTGCGCCTCTACAAGCCAATTCTCTTGTAGTTGCTGTTTTTTTTGGTAAAGCAAGCATAGCATAAAACATTTTAAACACTCATGAACACCTAAGGACGATGGCTCTCTTGATTCATCGGCCATAATATCACTCTTGGTAACGATACTCTTCATATCAGCCATTTTCTTTTAAGCCTCTTGCCACATACTCGGATGATACTTTTTCAAGTACCGATCGTTAAGGGCCTTGGGCAGTAGTTCCCCTCGCATATTTTCTACCATGTACGCATTCCCGACTATGATCTTTACTGTCCTATAAGGTTCTTCTCAACTAGGGGACCACTTTCCAAATTTGTTGCTCTTTGAACCAACGGGCAGAATAGTTTTTTCAAACCAACTCGCCCACCTAAAAAGTTTTGACTTTTACCTTATTATTGTAAGCTCTAGCAACTCTTGCTTTGTCCTTCTCAATTTTCCTCAAAGCATTTAAGCGCTTATTAGTAACCTCATCAATATTGTCTAACATCAAGGAATGATACTCATCATGGACAAATCATTTTGCTTGGCTAACCTCAAAGTTCTTAGATTTACCTCAACGGGTAAAACAACTTCTTGTCCATATACGAGCTCATAAGGGGTTACTTCAGTGACTCCATGTCTAGATATACGATGAGCCATCTTTTAAGGTTTTCTATCTTTTTCTTAATGAGCTTAATCAACATTTTATTACTAGACTCGGCCTGACTATTGGCCTGAGCATAATATGGAGATGAATTGAGCAACTTAATTCTATAAGATTCGGCAAATTCTCAAATATGACTAGATGTAAATGAAGTACCTTGATCTGTAGCCAAAGTTTGCGGGATGTCGAATCTATGAATAATATGCGCAGTAAGGAATTCAATTACCTCTTTGTGTGTCATGTACTTTAGAGCAACTGCTTCGGTTCACTTGGTGAAGTAATTCATTGCGACTAGTATGAATCGGTGTCCCTTTGAAGATAGAGGATGCATTTGCCTTACAAAATCCAACTCCCACCCTCGGAATGGCTAAGGCTTTATGATGGGGTTCATCATGGCAGCGGGCACCAATTAAATATTGCCAAATCTATTGGCATTCTTCACAATTATGGTTGACCAATAGAATCTAGCTATTCACAATAGCCACTTCATTTTTGGAGCCGATTGATGCGTATCACAAATACTCTCGTGAACCTCTCCCATAGCCACTTTGGCTTTTTCATCACCTAAACACTTAAAAGCAAATCATCCCCCGTTCGGTGATATAGGTTGTCATCAATCAAAGTATATTTGAAAGCTACATGCCGAACTTTTCTATCCACACTTTGGGTTGGATTGCGAATGTAGGAGACTATGGGATACCTCCAATCAAGTGATTCGGCATTATTATTTTTTGACCCGCTAATAGCCAAATCTTCCAATTCTAGCACTTTAAACATCGGTTTCTTAATAATAAAAAATCTACCTTTTTGCTAATATTATAACCCGATGTTTGCTGCGCCAAATCATTGGCCCTACTATTTTCTAGCCTAGGAACGTGGTGTATATGGAATTCGCCCATACCTTTGATAAGATCTAGGCACTGTCTGAAATGGCATTCAACGATCCATCTAAACATTAAAAATTTTGAGCAACTTGTTGCACTATGAACAATGAATCGCCAAAAGCCTCTACAAATCTTACTTTCATGGATTCTAACATCTCTAAACTAAATAATAATGCTTCGTATTCTGCTTGATTGTTAGTACAAATATATTTCAATTGGTTAGCAAATTCAAAGTATTCATCATAAGGAGAAACTAACCCCACACCAATACATTGACCATCTTTGCAAACCGATCCGTCAAAATAGAGCTTCCAAGGCATAAAAGTCACATAACCAACAACTAAATCATGTTCAAGATCAACTTGATGTTCAACAATAAAATCCACCACAATTTGACTTTTCATAGATTTTAGTGATTCATAGGCCAAATCGTACTCAATAAAAGCATATACCCATTTTTCAAGTGTACCACTAGAAATCGGCCTATGCAACATATATTCGATGACATCATTTTGACAAGCAACTATGCAAGTACTAGACAACAAGTAATGTCTCAACTTAGTGCAAGCATAATACAAGGAGAAACATAGCTTTTTGACAAGGGTTTACCTTGTTTCCGCATCAATCAACCGACGGCTTACATATGTAATCACGTACTCTTTTTCTTTGGTCTCTTGTGTCAAAATAGCACCAATCACACCATTTTCCGCTGCCACATAAAGACAGAAAGGAACTCCCCTCCTAGACACCGTAAGAATAGGTGGTGAAGACAAGTATCCCTTGGTTTTATCAAACGCTTCTTGCTGTTTTGCCTCCCAAGTGAATTTGGTTTCATTCTTTAACTGAAGAATATAGTAAATGCATTGATTTTCTCTACAAGTTGGATATGAATCTCCTCAAGTAGTTTACTTTGCCTAAGAAGTTTTGCACATCTCTCTTGCATGTGGGTGCTTTAATTTTTTGTATTGCCTCTATTTTCTTAGGATCTATCTCTATGCCTCTCTCATGAGAAAACCTAAGAATTTCCCAGTCGACATGCCAAAAGCACACTTGAGCGTATTCATTTCAAACCAAAGTGACGCATACGCTCTAAAGCAAGACGTAAATGTGGCAGAACCGTCCTAAAAAACTGGACGGCTCGCCTAAGATCGATCTCGGGTGATATTGAGCAACAATACCCAAATAGTACAACACGAGTGATAATATAAAATAGAAAACCGATTAAGTCTTACAATAAAGTTCAAGTAGTCCTAAGAAAGATAAGTTTAAAACAGAGTTTAAAACATAGGGGAAGTGATATAGAAGAGATACGACGGTTTTCTACGATGAAACATATCTTGCCCTAAAACATGCTTCACTCCTCGCGGCCGGAGTTCGGTGAGGAGAGAACCGGTTTACAAGACCAGTTCGCAGGAGCCTCACTTTCCCACACTCTTTGGCCGCAATAACCACACCAACTACCTGTAGGGAGAACTACACACAACAAAAAAGGGAAACAACAAACCGTGAGTACTAATTACTCAGCAAGTCTTACCCGTCAAAATTGGCTAACTACAGCCAACTCCTAAGTATGAGAGGCTGACTCAGGGGATGGCCATTTGCATAAAAAACATGGCACTAACAGTGAATCTTTACTTTCAAGTTTTAGCAGTCAATTAAGTACAAGGAAGAATAAATTTAATTTGCACTATCATCTACTACAATCATAGTTGCCAATCAATTACCTATAACTAAGCAAACAAATCATATTATCATTATTATTATTCTAGTTATTACTACGACATGACACAGTGAACAAGTGGTACTCGTTACTGTGAGGGGCAATGATTATAATCGATTTACACTAGCTGAAAAAACCCGAAGTACACGACATGTACATGCTTCCCAGAAGCCGCACGTGGCCACCTTTCACATCAATACCATAGAGTCGGCCTGAGGCCTACTGCTCCCAAGCACATGGTCCTCCATGCGATCACCACGTCGGGTGCATCCATGGTTAGATCCAAGGCTTTTCTCTACTACCCCGCCGAAAAAGTGGTAGGGGGACGTCTAATCACTACGGTATTGAGCTACATCAATTTTCTGGGTCTCATGTCTCCAGTATGCATTCGATACTGTTTAAACTTGCTGGCCACACTCGAATCAGTCCTTAACCGACACAGACGGGGCTACCACCGCGAAGGCCCAGCCTTCTCAATCCCTCCTATACTCTATCCCCGCCCGGTCTTAGGTTTATTCAAGTGTGGGATAAAGTCTAACCTATAATCTCGCGAGTGAGGTTTTTCGTTCACTCGACTTCTACCGTCGACAGAACTCATAGCCTAGCTCTACATCAAGTTACCTGTATCAATATATACTCAATAGAGGTAATTGGTCCTATCATGCATTCTAGGGTTCCAAACAACTCCTAACTTAATGCACAGTACAAAAGCTAAACAATACATAGTAATAAAATAAAAAGTTCAAAGCAGAGTTAATGCACCGGGGCTTGCCTTCTATTTGCTGCGAGTTAGCACAAACAAGAAGAAGGTCTTCAGCGGCGGACGACTCTGGAGCGATCAGCGCTAGATCTTGGTCTTCTGCGACGTTTCTATATGTGTGAAGTGATATGCGAGTGCGATTAGTCATGCGTCTAAAGACATCTAATATCTTACTTGTCATCGCAAGTGACAAGCACGCTCACATGCGATGATAGGCTCAAGAATGCATGTGGCAAGGAGAAATATTCGATGATATGACAAGAAAAGTATGATGATGATTTCATGAAAAGGAACTTTATTGGACCAAGGTGCTGCTGGAATTTATAAGAAAATGTTTCTAAAATGAATTCCTATATTATACTAAATAGTTTATAATATAGAAGATTAATCCTAAATTTTCTTAATATGGTTCTTGAAGGCATAAATCACAAATTTAGTTGCTCAAAATACTAATAAAACTATAACTAATTTCTTGACAAGTTATACAATTTATTATTAAACTATGAATTTATAATGAATTAATCTCCAACTAATAGTAAGTAATTATTTAAAAATAATATATAAGTGTATAAATTCTAGGTAACTCTATGATGACATATATTACTTAATAGAACATAATTATGCATTTTTTTACATTTTAATATGCAGGAAAATGATGATATGAATGTATGCGCAAGGTACTTTATTTAATTATTAGAATTAACTATAATGCTGAAAATGCAACTTTAAAAGTTCTAAGTTATTCTACACGATGAGAGGATTCCAACGGTATATTATTTGTAATTTTTGGAGTTCATATGAATTTTCTATGATTTTCACAAGTTTCTACAAATTTCTGCACAAGGAATAATATTTTCCGGGATTTATTCTCCTCCATGCGCCAAGTATCTGCCTACGGTCGCAGCCACACGGAAGTGTGCTGGAAACAGCGGCCGTACGGTGGCGGCTGGCCGGTGGCGTTCGCGGCCGAATTTTTTGCACCGCCGTGGTTGCCGTCAGCAGGGGAGTTCATCGGGGTGGTCGCCGGCGTGGGGGACTCACCGGAGAAGCACGACGGCGATGAGTGGCTCAGACGAAACTTCGGTCGCGTCGCGCCGGCGCTACTGAGGACGAGAGCTTAAGACCCTGGCTCCTAGAGCTTGGCCAGAGCAAAGGGAAGACCGACGTCGAGGTTCTCGTCGACCAAGAGGGCCGGAGATGAGAGTTCACCGGCGAGGTGTCGCGGTGCAGGCGAGCGACGGCCGGAGAAGCCCGAAATCTCGACAAGCTACACCTCTATTTGCCACAACCTTGGACCTGGAGATGCGCAAGCTAGTGAGGAGTCCACCGTTGCAATTAATCGAGAGGAAACCACCGGAGCTCACCGGATTGGGTAGAAGGATGGCCGGTGGTCCAAGAACTCGTGAAATTGGGAAATTTGGATTCCGGTTGCCGTACCTCGGGGACGGAGGAGGCACCGCGGTGGGAGGTGGAGGATGGGGCAGCGCACCCACTCACCGAGGAGGGAGGCTAGAACGGTGCACGACGGTGGCTCTCCGCGGAGAATGACGTGCTCGGCCGGGGAAATGCGGTGAGCGTGAGTGAGAGACAGAGGGAGAGCGAGAGAGAGACGGCCGAGGGTCTCGAGTGGGAGGGACACGGGGCTGGGGCGCGTGTCCTTCACGCTTCACATGGGACGTCGTGGCCACCTGCATGCGCGAGGAGGAGCCCGAGGCGCGGGCGCGTGGAGAGCACGCTGGACGCGCGAGGTTGGAGAGGAGAAAGAAAGAGAGATGGCGGGCTGACAGGCGGGACCCGCGTCCTTTTTCTTTTTCCCGATTTTTTACGGATTTTCAGTGCACACTTCTGTTTTAATCCAAAAGCATGACTTCCCCAGCTCTAAAATTTCTGAAATTTGGTAGGCTGGTAGATCTTTTGAAAAGGAACAACTTTTATTTTGGGCATAAGTTAAAAATCGAAATAAATAAAATGATATTAAATTTTGAAACAGGATAGCTTTTAGAGGAAAATAAATTATTTGAGCTTTTAAACCTCAAATTAAAATTTTCCAAAAACTTCAAAAATTCACGTGGTTGCAAGAACTTTCCAGAGAGATTTTTGTTTCACAATATTTCATTAAAATTTTGAGCTCAAAATTTTTAATTTCAAATTTAAATTTGGGACTAATTTGGAACTGAGTTTGAATTTCTTCCAGCCTGGACCTTTCAGAAATTTTTGAATTCGAATGAAGTGTCTCATTATTCGGATACACGAAGTGTTACAGCCCTCCCCCTTAAAGAAATCTCGTTCCGAGATTTAGAAGGAAAGAGTGAGTAGCGGGAGTGGTCACTTACAGGGATGGAAGAAACTCTGGAAATTTTGATTGGAGATATTCTTCTGTTCCCATGTAGCTTCATCCTTGGAATGTTTACTCCATTGAACTTTGTAGAATTTAGTGGTCATGTGGCGAGTGACTCGATCTTTGTGATCAACAATGCCAATCGGATATTTAGGATAAGTGAGATCTTCTTGCAATTGAGCGATCTCCAGAATCACAATATCTTGAGGTAGCTTCAAGCATTTCTTGAGTTGTGAGACATAAAAGATATTATGAACTCCAGATAATTGTGTTGGCAAATCCAGTCGATAGGCGACAGTGGCACATTTCTCCAAGACTTGGAATGGACCAATATATTTGGGAGCCAATTTTCCTCTAATCCCAAAGCGTTGCACACCTTTGGTAGGAGATACCTTTAGGTAGACATAATCACCTATTTAGAATTCTAAGGGGTGACATCTTTTATAGACATAACTTTTCTGACGAGATTTAGCGGTCTTTAAGTTCGCTTGAATAGTACGAACTTTCTCTTCAGCTTGAGCTACTAAATCAAGTCCGAAATTCACTCGTTCCCTAGTTTTAGACTAATTTAGAGGAGTTCGACATGAGCGACTATATAGAGCTTCAAAAGGTGACATTTTTATGCTCTCTTGATAGCTATTATTGTAGGCGAATTTTGCAAACGGCAAGTATTCATCCCATTTCTTGCCACTTGTGAGAACACATGACCGAAGCATGTCTTTCAAAATTTGATTGACACGCTCGGTTTGATCATCGGTTTGAGAATGATAAGCAGAGCTTCGAATTAGTTTGGTACCCAAGCTAGTATGCAGTTGTTCCCAAAAGCGAGAGACAAACGAGCTTCCTCTATCCGACACAATGGTCTTGGGTACCCCATGTAGACAAAGAATACGAGAGATGTACAACTCAGCATACTTTCTTGTGTTGTAATTGTTGCTCACCGGAATGAAGTGTGCTGACTTTGTGAGCTAATCCACAATGACCCAGATGGAGTCATGTTTCCGTGAAGTAAGTGGGAGTCCAACAATGAACTTCCAACTTCCAATTTTGAATACTCAGAGGTTGGAGAAGACCTGCTGAGCGTAGATGATCCGCTTTGACCTTTTGGCAAGTGTCACACTCGGACACATATTTGACAATTTCTCTCTTCATTCTTGTCCACCAAAACTTCTTTTGGAGATCTGGTACATCTTATTACTCCTGGGATGAATGGAGTATTTGGACATGTGAGCCTCGTCCATGATCTTCTTACATAGCTCATGATTTTTAGGTACCACAATGCGAGTTTTGAACTGTAAATTACCCTCATCATCCGCCTTAAATGGCATTGATTCTTCATCCTTGAGTCTCGCTTTGATATGCAGTATACCAGCATCTTCTCATTGAGCCTCAATTATCTCTTTCCTAAGAGTCGGAACAAGAGCAAGATTATACAATCCCATGAGGTAGAACTCTGACGCTTGGTTCCGCTTTAAGAGAAAGTGACATTCTTGAAACTTGACAGTTGTCACAGTAAAATTTGCGACTCAAAGTATCAGCAACCACATTGGCTTTGCCAGGATGATAGTGAATTTCTAACTCATTATCTTTGATAAGTTCTAGCCATCTTCTCTGCCTCATATTCAGATCTTGCTGAGTGAAGATATATTTCAAACTCTTGTGATCTGTATAAAGATGCACAAGATTTCCAAGGAGATAGTGTCTCTATATCTTCAAGGCTAGAACCACAGAGCCAATTCCAGATCATGAGTAGGATAATTTTGTTCATGCCGTCAAAGTTGTCTTGATGTGTAAGCAATCACACGGCCTTCTTGCATCAAGACACATCCAAGACCCATACCAAAAGCATCACAGTACACATCGAAGGGTTTGGTGATGTCAGGCTGGGCTAAAACAGGTGCGGTGGTCAAGTGCTTCTTAAGAGTTTGGAAAGCTTCTTCACAAGCACTATCCCAGACAAATTTGATGCCCTTCTTTAGCAGCTCGATCATGGGCTTGGCAATCTTAGAAAAATTAGGAATGAACCTTCGATAATATCCGACAAGTCTAAGAAAGCTACGGACTTCAGTGACCGATGTAGGGGGCTTCCAATTTAGTACGTCTTGCACCTTGCTTGGATCCACGGCAATGCCTTCCGCGGATACCACATGACTAAGGAAAGGCACTTCTTTCAGCCAAAACTCGCACTTGCTGAATTTGGCATACAATTTATGATCTCTCAGCCGTTGAAGTACGATACGAAGATGTTCAGCATGCTCTTCTTCAGACTTGGAGTATATGAGAATATCATCGATGAATACCACCACAAATTTGTCTAGTTTCGACATGAATACTGAGTTCATCAAATACATAAAATAAGCTGGAGCATTTGTTAGTCCAAAAGACATAACAAAGTATTCATATAGACCGTACCTCATAGAGAAAGCAATTTTTGGTATGTCTTCGACACGGATTTTAATTTGGTGATAGCCAGAACGAAGATCAATCTTCAAGAAAACCTTGGCACCAACCAATTGATCGAACAAGATATCAATGCGAGGCAATGGATATTTGTTCTTGATGGTGACCGCATTTAACGGTCGATAATCCACACATAGCCTCAGAGATTCGTTCTTCTTCTTCACAAAGAGAGCAGGACATCCCCATGGAGATGAGCTAGGATGAATGAAACCTTTGTCCATAAGCTCTTTTAATTGCACCTTCAACTCAGCCAACTCATTCGGAGCCATCTTATAAGGCCTTCTGGAGATAGGAGCGGTTCCAGGTTGGAGGTCAATCCGTTATTCTACACCTCGGTCGGGAGGCATACCAGGCAAATCTTCGGGGAAGACATTCGGATATTCACATACTATAGGAATCTTCTCCACATGTTGACCGGTTACATGGTGGAGCAATGAGGAGGGTTGTTGGGAATACAATAAGCTAAGAGACATCGCACCATGAAGTGGAGAGTCTAATTGGATTTCACGGGCGCGATGTGCAACACGGCTTTATGATTCCTCATCCACTTCATCCCTATGATGACATCTATCTCCTGATAGTTTAGAACAATCAAGTGAACTGGAAAGGTCTTTTCTCCTAAGTTGAGAGGTGCGGGCCGTATCCCTTGAGTGGCTAAGATAGTTCCACCCAGAGATGTAATAACATAAGGTGGTCTCATAGGGGTGGTGCATAGTTGATACTTTTTTGACACAAGATAGGCTTATAAAATTATGAGTAGCACCAGAATCGAAAAGTACCAGTACGAAATGTTCATGCAAAAGAAACGTACCCGCGAGTACTTCTTCACCTTCTGAAATCTCACCAAGAGAAGTGTAATTGACTTGGCCAGTCTTGGGTACATTATTCCTCTGCTGAGGAGCTCAATTGGCGGCTTGAGGACGGGCATTACCATTGCGGTTGGGTTGCTGTCTAGGCTGGCGATAATCTTTTGAAAAATGGCTAGTCTTGCCACAGTTGTAGCACGGATAAGAGTTTGGCCTTGCCACTTGTGAAGCTTGCTGCAGTGGAGGTCTAGACCCATAAGTATGCTGCTGAGGTGGAGCATTAAGAGCCCTAGACTGTTGAAATGAAGGAGGACGAAAGCTTCCCCCTTGCGGCACTGCAGCTCGGAACCTCTGACCCATAGGAGAAGTGACAGCATGACGATACTTTGGAGGGGCTTGGCTAGAAGAACCAACCATTGCACTCTTCTTCTTTTTCTCCTCCTAGTGAGTGCGTATGGCATCCTCTTGAGTGATAGCCGCACTCACCAAATCACTGAAAGTACCTTGGGTGTAGAGTGCCAGGCGATCACAGAGCTTTGTACTTAGACTCTCTTGAAACACTTTCTTTTTCTGGTCAGTGTCTGCATGACGAGAGGCATACCGCGCGAGGTAATTGAATTTGCGAGAGTACTCGTGCATGGTATCTTGACCTTGTTGGAGCTTGAGGAACTCTTTCAGCTTGCGATTCATAAGTCCATCAGGAATGTGATGTGCTCGGAATGCAGCACGAAACTTGGCCCACTCGACTTGATGATCGACAGGCAGTGTAGCTTCATAACTTGCCCACCAGGCTCTAGCAGGACCATGAAGTTGTTGAGCAGTAAAGAGAGTCTTCTGGTGCTCAGTACATCTGATAAGTCCAAACTTGAACTGGATTGTGCGAAGCCAATTATCCGCATCAAGAGGATCAGCAGCATCAGCAAATACGGGTGGATGAGTTGCCAAGAATTCTGAGAAGGTCGCTTGCTGAGGCTGTTGACGTACTTGATGGTTGCTTCCACCCATGTCTTGGTTCTGGACCAGCATTCTCATCAGCTCATTCTGAGTGGCCATCAATTGCTCGACGGTCACTTGAGATGGTGCTGTGGAGGCACTTACAGAGGTGCTCCTTGCTAAGATGCCCCTTGCTAAGAGGATTGCCCCTCGTAGATCTCAGCCATGCTACGAGTACCCACCATTCTGCAATACAAGTGCACACACTGTTAGTAAGGAACTCGACATAAGTCATAAACGGAGAGAACATTAAAACAAGAGTATAATCATTCCCTCAAACCACCAACGATGTTCTTTACTTAACACTTGAATTACGGTTGGCATACAAGTGATAAATTAGCTTGACGCGGTAACTTGTATGCTAAATATGACAAAAAACAGCACAGCGCCAAATCTGTCTCGGACTGACAGCCGTCACACAAATGATTTCTGGTGCTGATAGAGGCCGAATTAGAACTGGAGTTGAATAACAAAGTAATAGATCAGAAGATATGAATTTTTAAAGCGGCCAGTAGAAGCTGATAACAGGAGGAACTAGGAGTAGAACCTATTTGGTACTAAAATTTGGAGAATTTTGGGTCAAGAAAACAAATGGGAAGATATTTCAGACCCAAACATGGAGATCCAGACTTTCACTTTTAGAGGATAATTTAGGTGGGTTGTGTTTTAAATTTTTGTGCAATGCAAACAATATGCCAGCCCTATGTCCTCATCAAAATAAAAAGAAATGGTCTAATATAGTGACCATACGCGACCGCAGTGGTAAACTTGGTCTCCTAAACTCAGTTAGTCGCTTTCTACGTGCACTACTACGAAGTTAGAGTACCTGCAGAAAACGGATCAAACAACCACAGGCAGGCAATAACAAAAAGAAAACTTACGTCTCGTATCATTGCCATACGGAGCGTCCTCAAGTAAGCCACGTCTTGAGAGACATGACCGTGATTCACATCACACGGCAAGAGGTCCACGCTTACCATTACATGGTGAATGGCCGCACTCCTCATTAGACGGCAAATATTTCATATGTTCCGAAGAACATATTCACTTCCCGTACTGATCGTTGTACGGGACACTCCATATCTCTGAACCTCGTATGGATGAGCTCTCAACTTTTCTCCGCATTCGAGAAAGCTAAAAGGAGGGTTAGCATGCCACTTGACGACTCAACTAACATAGTCCTTAGTTGGGCTGACTAACTAACACTATACCGTTTTTTATTGTACTAACCTCGATCTAGCTCTGATACCACTCTGTGGCAGAACCTCCCCAAAACATTGGACGGCTTGCCTAGGATCGATCTCGGGTGATATTGAGCAATAATACTCAAATAGTACAACACAAGTGATAATATAAAATAGAAAACCGATTAAGTCTTACAATAAAGTTCAAGTAGTCTTAAGAAAGATAAGTTTAAAACAGAGTTTAAAACATAGCGGAAGTGACATAGAAGAGATACGATGGTTTCCTACGATGAAACATATCTTGCCCTAAGACATGCTTCACTCCTCGCGACCGAAGTTCGGTGAGGAGAGAACCGGTTCACAGGACCAGTTCACAGGAGCCTCACCTTCCCACACTCTTTGGCCGCAACAGCCACACCAACTTCCTACAGGGAGAACTACACACAACAAAAAAGGAAAACAACAAACGTGAGTACTAATTACTCAGCAAGTTTTATCCGTCAAAATTGGCTAAATACAGCCAACTCCTAAGCATGAGAGGCTGACTCAGGGGATGGCCATTTGCATAAAAATATGGCACTAACAGTGAATCCTTACTTTCAAATTTTAGCAGTCAATTAAGTACAAGGAAGAATAAATTTAATTTGCACTATCATCTACTACAATCATGGTTGCCAATCAGTTACGTATAACTAAGCAAACAAATCATATTATCATTATTATTATTCTAGTTATTACTACGACATGATACAGTGAACAAGTGGTACTCGTTACTGTGAGGGCAGCGATTATAATCGATTTACACCAGCTTAGAAAGCCCGAAGTACACGACACGTACGTGCTTCCCAGAAGCCGCATGTGCCACCTTTCACATCAATACTATAGAGTCGGCCCGAGGCCTACTGCTCCCAAGCACATGGTCCTCTATGCGATCACCATGCCGGGTGCATCCATGGTTAGATCCAAGGCTTTTCTCTACTACCCCACCGAAAGAGTGGTAGGGGGACGTCCAACCACTACGGTATTGAGCTACATTAGTTTCTTAGGTCTCATGTCCCTAGTATGCATTCAGTACTGTTCAAACTTGCTCAACAAGGCCACACTCGAATCAGTCGTTAACCGACATAGACAGGGCTATCACCGCGAAGGCCCAGCCTTCTCAATCCCTCCTATACTCTTTCCCCGCCCGGTCTCAGGTTTATTCAAATGTGGGATAAAGTCTAACCTATAATCTCGCGAGTGAGGTTTTTCATTCACTCAACTTCTACCGTCGATTAGAACTCATAGCCTAGCTCTACATCGAGTTACCTGTATCAATATATACTCAATAAGGGTAATTGGTACTATCATGCATTCTAGAGTTTCAAACAACTCCTAACTTAATGCACAGTGCAAAAGCTAAACAATACATAGTAATAAAATAAAAAGTTCAAAACAGGGTTAATGCACCAGGGCTTGCCTTCGGTTTGCTGCGAGTTAGCAGAAACAAGAGGAAGGTCTTCAGCAACGGACGACTCTGGAGCGATCAGCGCTAGATCTTGGTCTTCTGCGACGTTTCTATATGTGTGAAGTGATATGCGAGTGCGATTAGTCATGCGTCTAAAGACATCTAATATCTTACTTGTCATCGCAAGTGACAAGTACGCTCACATGCGATGATAGGCTCAAGAATGCATGTGGCAAGGAGAAATATTCGATGATATGACAAGAAAAGTATGATGATGATTTCATGAAAAGGAACTTTATTAGACCAAGGTGCTGCTGGAATTTATAAGAAAATGTTTCTAAAATGAATTCCTATATTATACTAAATAGTTTATAATATAGAAGATTAATTCTAAATTTTCTTAATATGATTTTTGAAGGCATAAATCACAAATTTAGTTGCTCCTTATAAAACTATAACTAATTTCTGGACAAGTTATACAATTTATTATTAAACTATGAATTTATAATGAATTAATCTCCAACTAATAGTAAGTAATTATTTAAAAATAATATATAAGTGTATAAATTCTAAGTAACTCTATGATGACATATATTACTTAATAGAACATAATTATGGATTTTGTTTTACATTTTAATATGCAGGAAAAATGATGATATGAATGTATGTGCAAGGTACTTTATTTTATTATTAGAATTAAGTGTAATGCTGAAAATGCAATTTTCAAAGTTCTAAGTTATTCTACATGATGAGAGGATTCGAACGGTATATTATTTGTAATTTTTGGAGTTCATATGAATTTTCTATGATTTTCACAAGTTTCTACAAATTTCTGCACAAGGAATAATAACTTTTGAGATTTATTCTCCTCCGTGCGCCACGTGTCGGCCTACGGTCGCAGCCGCACGGAAGCGCGCTGGAAACAGCGGCCGCACGAGATCGATTCACCTAGCCGCATGGGATCCGGCGGCCGGCCGAGCCGGCCGAGCTCAGCCATGGCGTGCTCGCCGACGCATGGTGGCCCCGCA
>BCLH01000099.1:182494-217645 GCA_001602315.1 Zoysia pacifica
CCATGGCGTGCTCGCCGACGCGTGGTGGCCCCGCACCGGAGGTGGCTGGCCGGTGGCGTGCGCGGCCGAATTTTTTGCACCGCCGTGGTCGCCGTCAGCAGGCAGTTCATCGAGGTGGTCGCCGGCGTGGGGGACTCACCGGAGAAGCACGACGGCGACGAGTGGCTCGGGCGAAACTTCGGTCGCATCGCACCGGCGCTACAGAGGACGAGAGCTTAAGACCCTGGCTCCTAGAGCTTGGCTAGAGCAAAGGGAAGACCGGCGTCGAGGTTCTCGTCAACCGAGAGGGCCAGAGATGAGAGTTCACTGGCGAGGTGTCGCGGTGCAGGCGAGCGACGGCCAGAGAAGCCCGAAATCCTGACAAGTTGCACCTCTATTAGCCACAACCTTGGACCTGGAGATGCGCAAGCTAGTGAGGAGTCCACCGTTGCAATTAATTGAGAGGAAACCACCGGAGCTCACCGGCTTGGGTAGAAGGACGGCCGGTGGTCCAAGAACTCGTGAAATTGGGGAAATTTGGATTCCAGTTGCCGTAGCTCAGGGATAGAGGAGGCACCGCGGTGGGAGGTGGAGAATGGGGCAGTGCACCCGCTCACCGAGGAGGGAGGCTGGAACGGCGCCCGACGGTGGCTCTCCGCGGAGAATGACGTGCTCGGCCGGGGAAATGCTGTGAGCGCGAGTGAGACAGAGGGAGAGCGAGAGAGAGACGGTCGGGGGTCTCACGGGGGTGGGACACGGGGCTGGGGCGCGTGTCCTTCACGCCTCACGCCGGACGTCGTGGTCGCCTGCATGCGCGAGGAGGAGCGCGAGGTGCGGGCGCGTGGAGAGCGCGTTGGACGCTCGCGGTTGGAGAGGAGAAAGAAACAGAGCTGGCGGGCCGACCGGCAGGACCCGCGTCCTTTTTCTTTTTCCCGATTTTTTCGGATTTTCAGTGCACACTTCTGTTTTAATCCAAAAGCATGACTTCCCCAGCTCTAAAATTTCTGAAATTTGGTAGGCTGGTAGATCTTTTGAAAAGGAACAACTTTTATTTTGGGAATAAGTTCAAAATCAAAATAAAGAAAATGATATTAAATTTTGAAAACCAGATAGCTTTTAGAGGAAAATAAATTATTTGAGCTTTTAAACCTCAAATTAAAATTTTCCAAAAACTTCAAAAATTCATGTGGTTGCAAGAACTTTCCAGAGAGATTTTTGGTTCACAATATTTCACTAAAATTTTGAGCTCAAAATTTTGAATTTCAAATTTAAATTTGGGACTATTTTGGAATTGAGTTTGAATTTCTTCCGGCCCGGACCTTTCGGAAATTTTTGAATTCGAATGAAGTGTCTTATTATTCGGATACACGAAGTGTTACAGTAAATCGGTCAAATGTGGACTTAGGGCAGCCGATTTAATCACCACATCATCTATGTATGCTTCCATGATGACACCAATCAAGTCATGAAAGATAAAATTCATAGCTCGTTGATATGTTGTGCCTGCGTTCTTAAGCCTAAAAGTCATGACAACCCATTCGAATAAACCAACAGAACCTGGACATCTAAATGCGGTCTTAGGCATGTGATCTTTGACCATAAAAATCTGATTGTAACCCGCGTTCCCGTCAAAAAAACTAATCACTTATGGCATGAAGCATCATTAATCAACATGTTGGCTATAGGCATAGGATATTCATCTTTAAAAGTAATTCTATTCAAAATTTTGAAATCAATACAAACTCTTATCTTACCGGTGATCTTCTTCTCAACCAACATCAAGTAACTGATAAATTTCCTCCATAATCCTATTATACATATCTAGATCGAACCTTCTCATCAGTTGCTTGAAGGGTCTAAAATCAGATTTGATAGAAAGCCGACACTCAACAAGCTCACGACTTAATCCCGGCATCTCATTGTAAGATCAAACGAAACAATCTACATACTCTTTTTTAATAGCCCGATTAACTTCTCTTTGTAATCGATTTTCAGATTTTTTTTTTTACAAAAGTTGACCTTGGATTGTCATCGCCACCGAGATTTGCCTCCTCAAAAGGATCGACCGATGTAAATCCTTGTCTCAACTTATCCATGTCCTCGGTTTCTTCTATAGTTTCTCACATATTGTTCATGTTGGACCGATAGTATTCTACTCTCTTTTGTAACTAATCTAAATTTGATTCACATAATATGATTGAGCTGATTCTCCATCGGCTTTACATTGACGGGTACAAATCTATCCCTAGTCATACTAAGAAAATCATAGTCCGTCAAGTCTACCCGTCAAACACTTGACATTGTCATGTGGTACCAAAGACGAACCGGCCATGGCAACACAAGTTGATATATCCGCATGAACAACCTCTACATCGTCACCAACCCATTGTATCAAAAATTGGTGCAAATTAGAAAGGACACATTTATTGGCATGAATCTAATCACGTCCTAAGATCAAACTATAGCTTCCTCGAACATCGGCAACAAAGAAAGCAGTAGCAATAATCTTACTCCCAACGGTGAGCTCCATAGAAGCAACCCCTTTGGCTTCAATAGGATCTTTTCCTCCCACACCGTTTAAAGTAATGTTGGTCCGGATGAGTTCATCATCGGTCTTACCTAGCTTCTTAAACAAAGAATATGGCACTAGATTAACAATGGTACCTCCATCTACAAACATGCGAGAAATTGGTGTACCATTAATGTGCCCTTTCACATAGAAAGGATTCAAATAGTTATCCGATTCTTTAGATTTTTCAATGATAGCATTTTGAGGTCCAAAATCAAATTGAGCCATAACTTCTTCTATCAAAGAATAATCTGAAAGAGAAGCAAATAGTATTAACATCCATACCTTCTCGGGGCGGTGTTCGCTCGTAGTCTAGAATATCATCATCGTCGAACTCAGACATGTCGATATGACCCTTGGGTGAAGGTACTACGGAACTCTCTCCTAGTGCGATATTGACAGGATCCGGCACTTTTGGAGTTGCCATAGCGTCCTCCGGTGTTGGTAAAGTAGAGGGCTTTTGGTTTAGATTCCCCTTTAACTCTCCATTGCTTACCTTGAGGGATCATCAACTTGATCTCATTGAATACTTCATCCCTCTTCTTTTCAGCTTCTTTCTCCCGATCTTACAGAGGCGCAATCTTTGTAGCTTCCTTTTTTGAGTATGAGTCAAGGAAGGTGGACACCATCTTGGCTGCATGTACTTAGAGGAGCTTTTGCTACCGCTAGACTCGTGATCATGAGAAGCTCTTTCGACAGGATCATTTAACATGATTGGTCCATTGAAAACTCCCCCGATCTTAACATTTGTCGTGCTGATCTTAGCGACATCTCCAGATGCATTTTTTTGATGTATAGAGGTTGAGGGAGCATCTTCATTACCTTGTTTGACGCGCCACTCTAGCTTAGGAGAAGCCGCAAAGCCATCTCTTCTCGCATTGACCGGTTGAGTTTCAAACTGGTCGTGAATGTGGCCGGAGAGACTCTTGAAGACATCTCCTCTTGGTGCATTCCATCCCAGATGGAATGGTGGGTACGGCATCAGTGGAACATGCATCCATGGTTCCATATATGGGTTTCATACAAGAACGGTGGACAAGGCATAGGAGGGAACTATGGTGGAGGCACCCCAAACCCACGGAGAGGAATGTGCCCATGAACATCCATTGCCTGCCTCATCTCCTTCTTAGGCGGGCTATCCCCCTCTTGACGGTGACCTTGGTCGCTTCATTGACCGATTGCCTAAATCGATCTTTTGACTCTTGTACTTGGCCGTAAGACAGTTGAAGGTGCTTTTAGGCCCCATCTTCCTGTCCATGGCCTTGCTTAAGTTCACTTTCCACTTGCCCACCTCAGGATTTTTTGGTTTGATCATTTTAGGCTGTGAAACTTGCCCCGTCGGGTCTTGAGCCTTTGATAGTAACTTTGATAGACTCTTGACCATTGAGAGATTTTTCTAGCACCACCTTCGTAGAAGTATCCTTATCACTCAAAGGAGCTGGCCTTTCTTCCCCTACAACCATGTTCTTCTCTTTCATTGTACCGGCTTGATGAGGTCGAACCAACACCTTGGGGTTCAGCTTTAGAGTGTTGATGAGGAAAGGATGCCTATCAATTTGCATCTTCTGAAGACTCAATCGTCCTTCATTAATGGCCGATTGAACCTGTCGACGAAAAATATTACAATCATTAGTGGCATGTGAATAAGAATTATGCCATTTACAATACACCCTACATTTTATTTCATCCGCCGGAGGCAAAGTGTATGCAATCTTGATATACCCTCCTTTGTGTAATTCATCAAATATTTTGTCACATTTAGCCACATCGAAGGTATATTTCACATCGTCTTTCCGATCCTTATGATCCGGTTTGAGTGAATCGTAAGCTAATGATTTGGCCTTAGATGGCCAAACAAACTCGGTAGTCAACACGTCATTGGAGTCATCATCAGAACTCTCCGAATCATATTCAAAGACGTGCACGCTATGGCGGGTCTTATGATCGTGCCTAACTTCTTTGCTTTCGTTTTCTTGCACCAAAGCTTTTTGTTGGAGCTGGACAAGGATGAGAAAATTATGTCCCTCTAACTTTTCTTTAAGATGAGATCGTAACCCATTAAAAGCTAAGTCAGCTAGATCTTTTTAGAAATCATCAAATTAAAACATCGGTTCTTGACATCTCTAAACCTCCAAATGAAATCGATAATAGGTTCATCTCTCCCTTGCCTAACCGATGTTAAATGTGACAACTTCAACTCATTGTCCCTGTAATAAAAATGGTCGTGAAATCTACGCTCTAGTGACTCTCATGTGTAAATAGAACCCGGGGACAACGATGAAAACCACAAGAAAGCGGTTTTGGTTAGCGACAAAGAAAACAATCGCACTTTCAAGGCATCACTAGAACTCGCTTCCTCCAATTGAGCAATATATTGACTAATGTGTTTCCAAATAGTTTTGCTATTCTCACCATTGAATTTGACAAAATCGGAAACACACCATCCGCTAGGGTACGGGACCGGGTCGAAATATGTGGGGTATGGTAGTCTTTCCGCTTGATATCCAGCCCTAACGTTTCACAAAATTGTTTACTCAAATCCTCCTTAATAAAAGCAATACACTCTTCTATATTGGTAATGGACGGATTTCGAGGCGTACCTTGAGATGAAGAGTGCACTTTTATTTTCATGGCATTAAATTGTTCATTAGGCATGGGGCCATGAGGAATACCCTTACTGCTAGGTGGAATAGTTGAGATGATATATGCGACGATACAGTATAGAGGAACAAAATTAGCCAATTCATTCAATTGGCTATTAGCCAGATTGGAGATGCTATGGATTGGCTCTACGGTAGCGAGAGATACTACTAAAGCATTGGTTTGCACATGAGGTTGAAAGCTAGTTTACCCACTAAAAGAATTTAACGGCATACCGTACAATGGTTGCTCTAAACTAGATGTATGGGGAGCCAATCTACTAGTAGATGGTCCTACATGCGCGGCATGAGTAGTAGACGGTACAACACCAATGTTCTTTAATAATTTTGACAAGTTGTCTTGGATCATTTGTAGCATATCATTAGCTAGGATCTTTTTCATATTGGCAAGATAGTACGAAAGATCTTCAAAAGTAACCGGAGGGTGGGGCTGCGGAGATGTTCTCACATTGGCAGCATCCATGGCTGCGTCGTTGGCGACGGGCAGAAGGACAGCTTCTTTTACTTGAGATATTGTCCCTTGATGATCCTTCTTGAAGCATGCCAAGTACTTCCGAAGCTCCTGATCTTCCCGCGCCTTGCGTGCCTTCTCAGAGGCCTTTCGACGCTCTAGAAACACCTTGCGAGCCTACTCGGGCAACTCCTACAAAGGCGGCATGACGATGTTCGACGACGAGATCTCAGAAGACATGATGCGAGAATGATGATTCGTTTACGCAACCGGAACCTCTCATCCCCAGCGGAGTCGCCAAAGGACACCGAAACGGATCTCAGGCCAACACATCTCGCGCACATCCGTGTGCGGAATGTCGACGTCGCCTTGTTCACAATCACTGCAACACCTAGAAAATCAAGCTCGGGAGGGACTCCGTTGGAGCAAGATCTTCTTAGGGTTGATCTGGGCTCGGCAGGCCAGCCGGATCGTGTTCCCACATCGCCGAGACTAGAGGAGGACAAGAATTATGGTTTGGTAGAGGGGATTACGGTTTAGAGAGGTAAATAGTAAAGTGTATTTGGTAGAGGCAATTGGGTCCCTCCTCAATCAGCCTTAGGTCTCTTTATATAGAGATGAGGTAGTCTTACCCCGTAGAACCACAGATCTCCTCAATTAGAAAACAAATTAGATCTGATCTGCTATCAAAACTACCAAAAACAGAATCTTCGGGCACTCCGGTCAAGTACCGGAGACTCCGGTCATTGGCCGGATGTTTCGGTGGGCTTCAGACTGATTCTAGAAGGGGTGTTCTCGGACACTCCAGCCCATTATCGGATACTCCGGACCAATTCTAAAAAGGTGTTCACCAGACACTCCAGTGCCTGGCTAGATGCTCTGGTGGTTCTGGGCCGGTTACAGATAGGGGTCTCTCGGACACTCCGGCATCTGGTCGGACATTCTGATGAATTTTGGGGTGATTCCTGAAAAGATGTTCTCGGACACTTCGGCCCATTATCGGACACTCCGGACCAATTCTAGAAGGGAGTCCACCGGACACTCCGATGGTTCTGGGCCAGTTCCAGAGAGGGTCTTGCCGGAGACTCCGACATCATGCCGTACAGTCTGGTACTTGCAGATTTTGGTGTCGACAGTTTCCAACCCATATGAGTCTTGGTTGTCTCTTGGAATGATCTGATCGGTTTTGTACTACAATAATTTAGAATCCATCTGTCACACCATATATTAGTTTTGTGTCCATTCGCAATCCTGTTGATCAAGCCTTTATCTAGGATTTCCTTCCCTGCTCTAATTGCTCTCCAAGTTTGACTAGCATTCTTCCTCCTTGAGCTTGCTGAAAACTCAACATCATAAAAGTATTTTCCTTTGAGCCTCCACCATTGTTTTCCATGCATGGCCTTATTAAAACATGTGTAAATCTCTAAAACCCATCATCCTTGGATTTATGCTCAGTGAGACGGTCCCAACTCATCCAATGTTACTTTCTGTTGTTAGCTGATCCTCCCCACCAACAATTAGCAAAAGCTCTCAGCGCATAGCAGAAAAAGATAGGAGGCGATAGGATCTTCCTGATGAAGCCCTCGGTTTAAAAGAATCAAACAGTATTCCATTACTTTCACTGAGAAGGAAACTGAGGTTACATATTTCATAATCAGAGCAACTAAAGCCTCATTAAAACCGAATTTCATCATGATGCTTAATTGTTGTCGCTATTGATATCTAACAACATCTGTATTCGTATTATTGAAAAAATGAGATAAATATCATATAGTTATTATAATTTATTTTATCATTAAAATTATTTGAAATACACATTTGAATTTTTTTAACAAGACAAATGGTCAAACATATGTTAAAAGTCAACGGCGACAACAAATAGGAGTACTAATTCTTACTCCCTCCATTCTTAAAAAATGATGTCGCCGTTGACTTTTACAATCAACTTTAACTGTTCATTTTATTCAAAAAATTTGTTTGAATGTGTAAAATTTTAATTTGTGATTCAAATAACTATAATGATAAATCAAACTATATCAAAATATATGAAATTTATCAAAAAAAATTTGAATAAGACGAATGGACAAAGTTGAATTTAAAAGTCAACGGCGACATCAATTAAAGAACAGATGGAGTATATGTTTTCTCCGCACCCTTTTACTACTAAATATCCTTTGGGATAAAACTTTCTGCCAAATGGTGTGACACTGTTGATGTTTGGTAAGCGTTCCATAGCGTTAGCCCTGGTTCTTAAAAAAAAACACCACTGAAAAACCGACGCCTTTCAAAGCTTTTTGTCCTGTCTACCTAAAAATACTTTCTACAAAGAATACTAACAAAAAACTTTCAAATCATCATCTTGATGAAGCTTGAATTAAAATCAACTCACCAACACCCAACATTAAAATGGTGGTTTCTTTTTGCCAAATAAAGTAATCTACCAGAACTCCAGATGAGTGCTCATCTCTTCAATGCACTTTTATTTATCTTAGGAAAATATTTGCATGATAAGTACCAAAACTCAGAGCTTTATCTTAGGAAAATATTTGCATAGATTCTTTGTATGTATAATTATATTATTTTTTTAGATATTAGGAGCAGTCACTAGTACATGAATATGGCAATTTTCTGTCTGTTCTGCACTTATTGCCAGGCCCATATAATTTCCAACAGTAGCTAATGTTAAACAGCTCAAGCCGTCTGATGCTCGGCTGCAGCAATACATCTTAGTTTATTGGGTCGATAAGTTGTGTTCCCTATCATCGATTAAAGCACAAAAACTGAGCCAAGTTCAGAGAGCTAAGAGTGGCCATCGTCCAGAAGAAATAGTCCAGATGTCCTTGATTCAGGTTGTCCGGTATCCACCCTGGTGCTCCTCCACGAGTTGTGGCCACTGCGACTAGATGCAACAGGAGTGAGTTGAAGTACGATCCGGTCGCAATTGCAACATGCGCGAACGCTGCACATAGGCTCTTCATGCTCTCCGGTGCTTGGTCGTAAAAGAACTCGGTCACACCGATGGTGCCAAAGACCTCTCCCGCGCCGTGCAGCAAGTAAACTGGCGCCTGCCACAATATGCTCATGGGCACAGGCACACTCTGGTTCGTCAGGCCTCTGGCTTCCGCCATGGCCAGTCTCCTCCCCTCAAGCAGTGCTGCATAAACCATGCAGAGAAGGGACAGCAGAAGGCCGATTCCGAGCCTCTGGGACTGCGAGAAGCCCTTGTCCTTGCCGGTGAAACGCCGTGCCAGGGGCACGAGGACTTTCTCATACATAGGCACCCAGCAGAGGATGCTAAGCCTGCTGACGATGGACAGGGATGCCGGCGGGATGGCGAACGAGAAGACACTGTTGTCCATGAACATGCCCTGCTCGATCATTGTTGATGCCATCTGTGCGCTGACTGAATAGAAGATCACGAACGATGCCCATATTGGCGACATCCGCAGAATCATCTTCAGCTCCTCAACTTGTGTCACTGTGCAGAGCCTCCATGGGCTTATCGGCTCATTGAGCTTGCTCTCTTCAGGGCCCCAAACAATAGCCGCCTTGTCATAGAACCTGAAGAATTTGAAGTGGTAACATTTACGTCAACTTATATTTTTTATAAATCGATACTTTTTTTCATATGGTACATATGGATTTGCAGAAAATTAGACCGGCCTCTCTCCATTCTTTTACTACAACAACAATTTCAGATGCAAAATGCCTTTTATTGTAGCTCAATTTGTTTTAGCGACAGAAGTACCTGAATTGGTCGGTATGCTTAATCCTGTGAGTTGTATCAGTTGCTGAAGGTGAACTAGTCAGCTCATACAGAAGCGAACTATCATCCGGTAAAGGCAAGTGCCTCTTCCTTACCGCTGCGATGACAACCTGACATAAACTGGTGAGTGGGCTTATTCCCATTCTCCTAATTCTGTACACCCTCGAGCCAGCAACAAATATAGCAAAAGAGAGGAGCATGAGCACCAATGGGATCGTGTAGCCGACTGCCCAACTAACATTATCCTGGAGCCAAACGATCACTGTGCCAGATAGGAGAGAGCTAATGCTGACCAAGAAGAAGAACCAGTTGAAGAAAGAGCCCTTCTTTGCAAGCTCCACAGGATCATTGATGTCAAATTGGTCGGCCCCAAAGGTTCCTACGCAGGGCTTGGTACCACCGCTCCCGATGGCGGCGAGATAGAGCCCAAGGTAAACCACTGTATGATGAACTCTGCCACGGTAGGAAGGTATTGAAAAAATCGGGAGCGCAGCCGAAGCTATCAGAACAAGCATTCCCTAACGAAAAGAATGTATTCAGAGATGCAGACTACACAAAACGTGGATCAAATTGAATTAACCTGCTTTTGAACTTACGACTATGTAAACTGGGAGAAAGCCAACAATTGTCCAGTATCTTCCCCAGTAAGTGTCTGCAATGAAGGCCCCAACAAGCGGCATGAGGAAGGAAGCTCCGACCCATGCAGATACATTTCTTGCTGCGGCGATCTTGCTCTCGTGAAGCACTGTCGTGAGATACGTCACCAGATTCATCGAGATTGCAAAGAAGGCCAGGCACTCGCAGAACTCAATACCTAGCATGCATGTGTTCAAGCTGAATATTTGAAAGGTAAAGTGCAATTGATGATACGAGTAGGTCTCTATACTACCTAAGATGAAGAAGCACGCCCTCCATTTGCCTGTGCTGTGCCTGAGAGCGGGCTGTTTATTTATGTCCAATGATCCATCCTGTGTATACTCTGAACCTGCAGCCTGCATCACAGAAACAAAGATTCAGTTTTGCGGTTCTTCATGGCTATACATCTTTGCAGATAGATAGCTTTACAGCAAACTTGGTATCATATTTTGAGTCTTAGTTAGTAGAAGAGCTCACCTGAGCAGGTTGCAGCTGAAGCAGTGGCCTCTCGTCATCTATGGTTTCCATGTGAGGCAGAGGCAGCCTATGGTGTGCCCCAACAGAGTTATGCTTTCGAAGCAGCTAAAGTAGTAGCTTCATGAAAGCAAATACACTGGAAATTTCAGCAGCAACTTGCATGGTTCCACTTTTTTTTTTCTGAAACATATGGTAGCACAGTTGGTAAGTACCTCTAAAGTGCGCACTAACTGATAATATATTCCTGCTACCTTTTTATAGCACGTCAGTAATTTGAAGAATATTCAATAGCGTAATTATAAAAGAAGAAGAAGAATATCGGAAGAGGGGCCTGAAAATTGGTGGCGGGTCACACCGTTTGGACAGTGGACGGATGATAGTGGATGCCTTCATATGTGGTGACTGCTTGCTCGACAGTTATCAACACAGGATTACTAAAATCTTCGAGGAATGAAATATTCTTGAGCAAAAGAGAACAAGGATGTAACTGCGAGAAAGTAGAGACACGCATGATGCATATGCTTCATTTCTTTGACAAATAGACATATTTACCACGGGCCATAGTTGAGAAATTGTTTTCTCTGGAAGGCGACAGCATCCCATCGTTGGCACATAGACTATCGACCTCATTGCATCACTACTAGCCTATCAAAAGGACGACCTTGTGCCTAGGGTGTACGCACGGCGCAGTATGGTGACTGCCTGAAAGTAACGTTTCCATGTCCTCTCATCGCTAGTGACATCCATGTCCCTCTCATCTTCTTGGTGTGCTGTCTCAACAACCAATCCGATCGACATTGACATATGCATCATGTTTCTCTCCTTCCAATTTAACAAATTTAGTCCACTTTTAAACATTCGTGCAACTGAATGTTTAGTGTTGAAGGGACAATGCAAGGTTATAATGTGGACCACTAGTATCTGTCGTTAAGTCATGTATTCCATCCCTTCTCAAATTGATGCCGTTAGAGCACAAATCTAGTTTAAAGCTGAATTAAAATTGTTGTTCTAATAATAATTTCATCTTCCAATTTGTGTGATGTCTTTCATGAAATTACCAGGAGGGGTGCATAAGAGGTTGGATAATTGACAGATACAGACATAGTTTCCTTTGGAAGGTACAGGATCCAGAGCATGTCAGAGGACTAACAGGAGGGCATTGCTTGGTGCATTGGAAGACTTGTAATGTGAGATCGAAGAAATAAGGGGACCTAGGGATCAAAGACCTTGAAAAGTTTAATAGAGCCCTACACCTTTGTTGGCTTTGGTATAGCTGGGGAACACGAGAGCAACCTTGGAAGCAGCTTTTATAATACCAAGATGAGGCTGATAAACACCTCTTCTTCGCTAACTGTGATCACCATTGGAAATGGGAAAGACACTCCTTTTTAGGAAGCCAGATGGTTGCAAGGTGAAGCCCCCTTTAACCTTGCCTCCCCCCAAGGTGGCAAGGTTCATGAGAAGGAATGTTTATATAGAGCTGAACAATTTCAACTAGATCGGGAACTTTAAATATGACAACTAGGAAACTCTCCTTGATGAATTTACAGTTCTATTTATGGCCCTTCCAGGTATATATATCTCTCAACCAAAATAGAGATGAATTCAAATGGAGATGGGCAAACATACCGATATTCAGCAGCATCTGCATATGAATGTCAATTTTGGGGTACTGCATCGGTTTTCTTCCCTGCAACCAAGCTGAGGGGAGCCCTGCTACGCCTTAGTGTCGATTTTCTCTTGGCTGGTTATGCATGACAAAGTTCTCACTGCTGATAACCTGATCAAGAGAAGCTGGCCTTGTAATCCTGTATGTTCTCTCTGTTATTGTGACTTCGTTGAAGCGGTCTGGGATCAGGTCACAACCACACTCAGACTGCTGGCGATTTGTACAATCATCTCGATAGGTCCAATCGATTGGCTGAAATCTATCACTACTTCTGGCTCCAAGGAAGACAAACGGAGGCATGCTGTCATCGTCATTACAGTTTGGTGGCATATATGAAAGGAAAGGAATCAGAGAATCTTCGACCAGAAGGAACAATCCTTCCGACAAGTAGCTCACTTAGCCACTCATGACATCAAGCAATACTTGAAGGCACTTCATTCTATGTCAGCTCTGCCGGCTTGATCACCCTTCTTTTTGTTGTAGGTAACCTAGTCTACCAGTGACTCAATGGTGTATCCTAATTCGGACCGCTGACGAGGCGTAATACCCTACGTCCAATGATAGCGGAGTGTATTAACCTCAAGGGGCGATCAGAGAGTCGATTACAAGAGTGTTAGATTTTTTGCTCGAGCAAGAACCATAGTGCTTTTGGTGTGTGGTGCTTGTTCTGCCTTGCAAATGCATATGTTGTGTCCTGTGCGTCGTATGGTCTCGTTTCGTCTCGTGTAAGGGTCTCTGGTGCGGCTAAAGATGGCAATGGGCCCCTGAAACCCTCAACCTGACGGGTATTTACTCTATTAGGGTCCGGATTTAGGTGAGCTTTTCTAGCTTGGGTATGTTAACGGTAGAAAAACATTACCCTTGGGTATGTAGGTATGGGTGTTCTTATTCAACCCATATCCGTTAATACATGGGTATTCTACACCAAAAAATGAGTTAATTTAATAGTTTATTTCATTACCTTTGGAATGAAATTCTATTTTTAATTAGAAAGTTATGCATTCTAAGAATGTTAGCTTGTATATAAGGTTATTTCACTTTTCAATAGCAATATTTAGTTATTGGTTTACGTAATTCACTTGCTTTCCTGATATCTTTGTTTAATTTTCACCCCTCTCTCTCATTCTTTTAGTGGGTATGGGTACCTGACAAGTTGATTTAACCCGATGGGTTTAAGTTTGGGTTGAAAACATCAGCTGCGACTCTTATTGGGTTCTCCAACAGGGAACTTTTTCCCTTGTGGGTACGGGTATGGTGAGGCTAAACCCGGTGGGTTTTCACCGGTTGCCATCTCTAGGCGCGACCTTATACAGAAGTCGGGTCAAGGTTACAAAGCATGGCGTCTACGTAACTGATCAACCCCTGACGGGTGGGACCAAGAATGTCCTCAAGTTGTTATGTCTGACAGCTTTTAGAGTGCCAGATCATCATGTCTCCATCCTGTGTCTACCGTAGGATGGATAAAACCAGCTTTCTCTGCACCGTCTAGCAGACTGTGCCTACAGAACAGTGTCAGAAATCTCTCCCCTAGCAGGTACCTTGGCCCTTGGATCGACCAAAGGTGGTATCCGGC
Organism: Zoysia pacifica; assembly: GCA_001602315.1. Classification (NCBI taxonomy): domain Eukaryota; kingdom Viridiplantae; phylum Streptophyta; class Magnoliopsida; order Poales; family Poaceae; genus Zoysia; species Zoysia pacifica. Next base: position 196,275 of record BCLH01000099.1, read on the forward strand.
TGTTAGCTTTATGACCTTTGAAGTCCCCTAAAAGGTATGAATCTATTTTGGTGATTGAATGAACAATTATAGGTAACGGTTGCGATTGTAGGTATCATCTTGCTATTTCTACATTAACATGATGGGCTTCCTCGATGGATGACAAGGACGAATCCTAGACAAGGAGTTTCCGATCGTCAGAGGACCAAGGCTAAGGACTAGCTAGAGAGTCCATAGAAACGCTGGTACTATTAAAGGAGGTAAGTTCATTTGTCTTCTGTCATAAAAGTATTAGAGGATGTGAATGCTCTTTAGATCCTCAGAAAGCACTAAAGATGGCAGAGAAAGCGAAGACGAAGACCAAAGATCAGATTCAGTCGAAGACAGTCACCAGATAGTACGGTAAGGTCGCCACACAGTCCAGTGAGCCAAGACTTCGGAGTCCAGAGAGAGGTGCTCTTTGAAGTTGCCGCAGAGAAGACACCGGACAGTCCGATGTGGCAGTCACCGGACAGTCCAGTGAGGTCGAAGCTGAAGTTCAGAGAAGATGTCTCTGGGGATCCAAAAGTGAAAGTGACCGGATAATCTGATGAAGGTATGCTCCGAACAGTCCGGTGTCTTACGGAATGGATTTCAGAGAGGATGTTTCCCTGGCCGAGGAGAAAGAAGGGTCACCGAACAGTCCAGTGGTCCAGTCATTAGACAGTCCGATGCTTGCATAAAGCAGTCAGCTTTATAATATCATGTCCTATCATACCCCATTTCTAGGATATCATGTGTTCTCCATACCAATCCCTGGATCAGTAGTTGATACACACAAACAAAGTGGTAATTATCACACAGATAGTAATTATTACAAGAATCATCCCAAGTAGGTCTTACAAAGCATAGTCTTAGCTTTCAATCATTGGGACGAGCGAAGCATCCCGGGAGGCATTACATCATACTAAACAAAAGCACTACTAAAACACCACAGGCAACTCGAGTGAAGATATGCATCACCGTCGGCTTCCACCTCTTCTTCTCCATCTGAACATTTACGGCAAGGGTGAGTACATAAGGTACTCAACAAGCTCTAACTCTATCACGGGAAGAATCATGCATGTATGGTCGTAGCAAGGGAGGTCAAAAAGGGCTATAATCTGCGAAAGCAAGTTTTATGTAAGGTTTACTACAGAAGATTTGCAAAAAGGGAGTAAATCATTTGTTTGTCCATATTTTAGTGGGATTGGTCCTGAGGGAGAAAATAGAATCCATCCGGTCAGTACCCAAATTTTATGTAGGGCACAAGTATGCTTTCATACTGTCTCTTGGCACACACCCGTCACTTTTCAAAAACACGGGTCTCTACACCCACTCACACTAATCAAGGAATGTCAAAAAACTAATCATTGTAAGCCCAAATATTAGCGTGCCAATACCGTGATAACGGCCATTCTGAAAGGATTTTACACCCTGCAGAGCCTGCAGAGATTGTACACTTTTCTCACGGGCTATGCTATCTTGCGCGACAGAAATTACATAGCATTCGGCCCACCACACCTAAGTTTCCCATAGATTCCTCCCAAGAGTCCAGGGGCCATCCCTCGGGGTTTTTCTGGCCAGGATGACGCGATTAGTGCTTTCTCGGAACCAGATCGTGGGAACTACATCCACGTCTTTTTCTTGGTTCTTTTTGTCACAAGGTGATCACGTAAAATAGGGGCTTTATTCATGGGAAAATATGGTCTCATGACGCGGGCTAACACTTCTATCAACGGCCAGACCGCGAGCATCTCGCGTCCACTTCGTGGTAGCCTTGTGTCTTACTGACCTCTTAGCGGTTCGATATCGAGCAATGGACCGAGTCCTGCCCACGACAGGTTCTATGGTTGCACAAAATTACTAAGCTGAGGTTCAACGAATCGGTCCTTATATGACAGAGGCGATGCGCTCGTCTATGGCAGATGTACCACTCAGAGGGCAACATCTATCACACAGATACACTAGCAACAACACTTTTCATCAGCCTCGCCCCATAGCCAGAACCACCCTTCTTCACCTAATCACAAGTTGTACTAACACCTGTCCTACTTTATTTGAACTCACACCACCAAACTATATTTTACGCATTTTGCAAGGTAATGGTGTTTGATGTGGTGATGTCGAAGCATCACGAAGGGTCCTAAGCATATAAGTAATCAAGGCAACTTTCCAGTCATTAAATAACTAATGATGGAAGATCCTATGTTTAACAAGGATGCGTCGACAACGGGTAATCAAGGCATATAGTACTATTAATGACAAGTAACTGACATTAATATAAATACTAGCAATATAGGTCATATAACTAAGCAATAGTTTTAAACATAGGTAACATATCATGCAAGCAATCAATATCTGAGCTTTAAACGGTGCATTGCAAAATATAGGATAAATATGATCAAAAGGTGTTAGAGCTTGCCTTCAAAGGCGTCCTGAAGCTCCTCCACGTAGTCCGGGTCTTCGGGCTCCTCCTCGCCAAGCTCCTCGTCGGCTACACATTACACAAAACAATAAGTCTATCGCAAAGCTATAAATAAATTCTATAAATAAAGTAAAACAAACAATGGTTCTTGATATTTGGGGCGTTTCAAGGTGTGGGGCTCGTAACAACGATTCCGTAGGTTCAAAAATCATCGAAAACAGAGCTCGCATGTGCGTTTTATGCTAGAAACGAGCTCTAGGGGCTTTTCTGGAATTTTCCACAATTTCAGCAAAAGGGGCTGATCTGGAATTTCTGAAAAGGGGCTTTGAAAAGTGCTACATGACTGGGCTATGTGTGAAATTTTCCTGCTGTGAGGATGCTACTGCAAAACAGGTTTCTGGAATTTTTGGCAATTTTTCTTGTACTGAAAATGTCCCGAAATAATTTCTTGTGTGCATTGGCTCGGGTGGCCGTAGCGTTTTGCCGTGTGTGGCTAACGCAGGGGTCCCAGCGGTCAGTGTGCGAGTGCGGTGGGGTGCCGTGAGCCGTGGACCGGGCTCACGGGTCCATGTGATAGCAGTCTTTGTGAACCGAGTGCATGCTCGGGTGTGTGTGTGGATGGTCCAATGGACCGGGTGCACGCGTGAGGCTAGCGTGCGTGCGGTGTGGCTGGCCGGTGGGCCGGGCGCAGCCGTGAGGCAATGCCGTGTGGGCCTTGAAGCCCACCGGTCAGGAGCCGTTGGCTCGGCCAGCCGGCGCCACTGCAACGGTGCGCGTGACGGCGGCGGCCTGGCCGGACTTAGCCGGAAAGCACGCCGCTGGCGGCAGCCGCGTCCAGCAGGGGGTGGCCTGTGTCCCGGCGCTCCTATTCCTCCCCTCGACAGAGCTTGAGGCTCTGCCCGCGGTCGAAAACGATGGCGACGGACGGCCGGAAGTGCGCGCTTCGGCGGCACAAGCCCGAACTAGGGCTCGGTCCCGCTTTGATTGGTTTGTGCCGTGCAAGGGGTGCGTGCGGTATGCGCGTGCGTGTTAAGAGGTCGCCGGGCGGTGTTGTGCGGCAGGCGGCGGGCGGCCCGGCCGTGGCGGCGCGCCGCGAGCCTGTGGCTCAGGCAGGTTTAAGCTGCCCGGATGGGGCGTGTGAGCTCCTCAGTGGCGTGGTGAGGTCCTCGGACACCTCCCTCTGACCGGAGGCGGCTCGAAGCCCGCCGGCGGCGAGAGGGAGCGTTGGCACCAAAGGGGCGCACGTCGCCAGGCCGGCACGGTGAACGACGGCCTAGGACCGAAGGTCAGGGAGGCTCTACGGGACTCGGGGGTGCTTATGGGCCGGCTAATCAGGTGGTTGGGTGGCCGGTGGCCAGAATTTCAGCGGCAGTTGGGGAAGAAGGCGTGGCCAGTGAAATAGGATGGATCTTTTACCTGCGAAGGGTTTGGGCGTGCGAGGAAGGAGCAGGAAGGGGTCGGTGCCCTTTATAGCTGACCGGCGCGGCCGGTGGCCGGCGCCATTGCTCGGTCACCGTAATGGCCCACCGTGACTAGGTGCGGAGGCAATTGGCCTCGAGAGCCAGCGCGCGGCAGGTTGTCGGGTGACCTAAGCTTGACGGCGGGTTGCCCGAGGTTTGCAGGCGGCTATGCGGTGTGATCCAGTTGGCGGTTTGCGCTTGTCGCGACGGCACGGCGGCGCAGTGGGTTGTGATGATGGCGGGTGCGCACCGCGGGTTGGTGTGCTGCGATTTGGGCTGGGCTTGCATGGTGCTGAGCTCAGCTGACTCACGAGGTTCTGAGGCGAAGGTGGCAAAGAGAATGATGGCGAGGAGCTGCGGCGAGATTCATTGATCGGTGACCGCGGGCGTAATGGTTTGGGGGATCCCGGCCTGGGATTTTGCCGTGTCCTGAGCGCGGCCGGGTGAGAGGGATATCCCTGGAAGATTTCGGTGGCAGGGGCGAAGTTAATGCGCGGGGGCAGCGACGCTCTGCGGCGGATCGTGCGGCCGTTGGCCAACGCCGAGCTCGCATGCCAGAGGAGGAAGAAGGCGCTGTGTGCCGTGGGCTGGGCTGGCAGGGAGAGAAAGGAGAAAGCGGCCCGGGCGCGAGTGTGGGTAAAGAAAAGAGAAAATGGGCCAGACCGGCTGGGAAGGAAAAGGGAAATGGCGGCCCAATGCGAATAATTCAAATTTCCAGGAATTTGAATTTGAATTTGGGAAGAATTTCGGTGTCCAGAACCACGTCAAACACCAGAGAAAAATAAAATATGAAGAAAAAGGGAAAAAGAGCGGAAAAAGAAATTCAAACTCTTTCAAGTCCAAATTTTTAATACTTTACAAAATTTGAAATTTAATCCTGTTTCTAAGTTAGTGCATTTTGCTTTTGAAAAATAGAGCCATCTAGGTTTCAGAGAGCGAGAGAGAAAAGAAGAAATTTAGGACGTGATTTTGGCCTTTTTAATTTGTTTCAAAATTTTAGGGTGTTACATGTCTACCCCACTTAAAAAAAAAATCTCGTCCTCGAGATTTGGGCCGCTTACCGAATAGGTAGAGAAATTGTTTTCTGAGGTAATCTTCTCGCTCCCAAGTGGCTCCAGCTTCAATGTGATTTCACCATTGAACTCGGCAGAAGTTTATGGCTTTTCATCATGTTCGGCGGGTGGTCATATACAGGATGCGCTCGAGCAACTCTTGATATTGTAAGTCCGGTTGCAAATCCATGGCTTCCAATGGTACTTGCTGTTCTAGCACTTGCAGACACTTCTTTAGTTGTGACACATGAAAGACTGGGTGTATATCTGATAGCTCTGAGGGAAGGTCCAAGCGATAAGCTACGGTACCAACTTTGTTGAGGATCTTATAGGGCCCAATGTAGCGAGATGCTAATTTTCCTTTAATCTGAAATCTCCGTGTCCCACGAATTAGGGATACTTTCAGGTACACGTGATCCCTTTCATAGAAGGTAAGGTCCCTTTGTCGATTGTCCGCATAGCTCTTCTGTCGACTCTTCGCTGTCCTCAACTTTTCCCGTATCTGCGCAATCTGTTCTTCGGCGTCCTTGATTAGGGCTGGCCCAAAAAATGACCGCTCTCCCACTTCGGACCACATTTATAGGGTCCGGCACTTGGGCCATACAAGGCTTCAAATGGTCCCATTTGGAGGCTGGCTTGATAGCTATTGTTATATGAGAACTCTGCGAACGACAGACTTTTCTCCCAATCCCTTCCATACATCAGGACACAGGACCGAAGCATATCCTCAAGTATCTGGTTCACTCATTCAGTCTGTCCGTCAATCTGTGGGTGATAAGCTGAGTTGAAATCCAACCGACTTTCGAGCAGATCATGCAAACTCTTCCAGAACCTTGAGGTAAACTGGGTACCACAGTCCGATACTATTCTGGAAGGCACCCCATGTAACCATAAGATGTGGTCTACATAAAGCTATGCAATTTATCTCCTCAGGCTTCCTTCTTTAGAGGGATAAAGTGGCTACTTTAGTCAAACGATCAACTATCACCCATATCGCATCATTTCCTTTCTGAGTGCGCGGAAGTCCTACAATGAAATCCATTAAGATCTCATCCCACTTCCACATGGGTATATGCAGGGGCTGTAATAGTCTGGCAGGTCTCTGGTGTTCTGCCTTCACTCTTTGGCAGATGTCGCACCGGAGTAATAACTGGGCTATATCTTTCTTCATTCCAGCCCACCAATATTTTTGCTTCACATCTTGGTACATCTTGGTGAATCCCAGATGCATTGAGTAGACTGAGTTGTGAGCTTCGTCAATAATAGTATTTCTGAGTTTGTTTACATTAGGTACACAGATCCGTGCCTTGTACCATAAGGTTCCTTGTTCATCAACTCGGAACCTTGTGGCTTTCTCCTCCTTGGTTGCTTCTTTCAAACTTTGTATCTTGGGATCTTGTGTTTGTGCTTGCCGTATCTCTGCCATAATTGTTGGTTGAACCATGAGGCCTTCCACCTCATTAGGTTCGGCTATATGGAGATTTAGTCGGCTCATTTCCTTAATCAGATCAGGGGCCTTGTAATTTCTTTTTTTGAGGCGGTGGTGAGTCTTGCGGCCCAGGCCATCGGCTACCACGTTTGCCTTTCCGGGATGATACTGCACATCCAGGTCATAGTCCTTTATCAATTTCAACCATCTTCCCTGCCTTATTTCAACTCAGCCTGGGTAAAAATATACTTCAGACTCTTATGGTCCGTGAATATCTGGCACTTGTTTCCGATCAAGTAATGCCTCCAAATTTTTAAGGCGCGAACAACTGCCGTTAATTCTAGGTCATGGGTAGGGTAGTTTTCTTCATGTTTCTTTAGCTGCCTGGAGGCGTATGCTACTACTGTACCATCTTGCTTAAGCACACATCCCAATCCTTGGCGTGATGCATCGCAATGTCCTTGTGGATGTCAGGCAATATCAGTACAGGTGCAGTGGTAAGGTGTGATTTTAGTTTGTGAAAACTATCCTCACACTTATGCGTCCATTCAAACCTCTTATCCTTCCGAGTGAGCTCGGTCAGTGGTTTAGCAATCTTGGAGAATCCTTTGATGAACCTTCTATAATATCCTGCTAAACCAAGGAAACTGCTGACCTCGGAGACATTGGTTGGTTGCTTCTAGTTGGTGATAGCTTCAACCTTGGACGGGTCTACGGCTACTCCCTTGGCTGTGGCAATATGGCCGAGAAAGGCAACCTCTTGCAACCAAAACTCACACTTGTTGTACTTGGCATACAACTGATGTGCTCTCAACCGGTTTAGTACTATCCTTAAGTGAGCTTCATGTTCTGCGGCATTCTTGGAGCAGACAAGTATGTCATCTATAAAGACAACCACAAATTTGTCTAACTCCTCCATGAAGATTTTGTTCATCAGGTTCATGAAGTATGCTGGGGCATTAGTCCGACCAAAGAGAATTACGGTGAATTCATACTGACCGTATGGAGTGACAAAGGCAGACTTCATTATGTCACTTTCCCTAATTTTTAACTGGTAGTACCCAGACCTTAGATCGATTTTTGAAAAATACTTTGCTCCTTTCAATTGATCAAAAAGGTCATCAATCTAAGGCAGTGGGTAGTTGTTCTTTATGGTGACTTCGTTCAAGGAACGATAGTCTATGCACATCCTCAGGCTGCCATCTTTCTTCTTCACAAAAAGCACTGGAGCTCCCCAGGGAGATGAGCTGGGGCGAATGAATCCTTTTCTCCTGCAATTCTGCTATCTGCTCTTTAAGTTTTGCTAGCTCGTTGGCTGCCACTCTATAGGGTCTCTTAGTTATAGGGGTTGCTCAAGGGATTAAGTCAATGACAAATCCAATATCCCGATCCGGAGCATCCCCGGTAGCTCTTCCGAGAATACATCCGGGTACTCCTATACTGCTGGCATTGCCTCTATGGAAAAGGCTTCCATGGTGCAGATTACGGGCCCGGATGCTTCACGGGGTTGGCAATCTACCGTGATCCCTTTAGCATTTGTGGCAATGACCTTGTGTTCATCACATAGTATCTTCCCTTTATGAGCAGCAGCCAATCCATCCCTAGAATCACATCTATCCCTTCTGACTTGAGAACTATGAGATTGGCAGTAAACTCTACCCCACTTAAAGAAATTTTAACCCCTGGGCATATTAGTCGGCACTTAATAGTTACTCCTAGGGATCTAGTCATCATCGGTCCTTTAAGCAGGACTGACGGTATACTATTTATTTCAGCAAACTTCAAATAAACGAAAGAATACGAAGCTCCAGTGTCAAATAAAACTATAGCGAGAGTAGAGTTGATCACATACTAACTGAGCACAACACCAGGCGCGTCCTCCACCTCGTTGGCTTAGACGTGGTTGACGCGTCCATGTCTGTACTGCTGATGCCTTCGTGGCTATCCTGGAGCCGACGCACTGCGTGCCACGGCTGATAACGTGGGCCTCACCCTGGAGTTTGCAAGTGCAGCAACTGGTGGTTTGTTTGTGTGAGCAATTTGCCACCAGGTGCCCAGGGTCACAGTAGTGGTAACAAGCTCTCACCACATTGGATGCCTGGTTCGTGCTGGGATTTGGGCGTGGTGCTGGTGGCGCCATGGGCTGACAAACTGACTGTGCAGACTGCTGAGGCTGTGGCTGCTGACTTCCAGGTGCCCGATACTACATGGTTGGCTGGTACGGTGGCCTTGAGAACCTCTCAAACCTAGGGCACTGGCTCCAGTTCTGATGCTTGAAACTCTGAGCCCTATTCATCAATGTATTGAAATCAGGGTAGATGTGAGTCACCAGCTGTGTCTTCATAGCAGAGTGTAAACCCTTGAGGAAGTGGTCTTGCTTCTTCTTGTCAGTGTTGACATCCTCAGGGGCATAGCGTTCAAGCTTCATAAACTTCTTTATGTACTGGTTGACAATCATGGGTCCTTGCTTCAGAGCACGAAACTCATCTGCCTTCATGGACATGATCCCTTCAAAGATGTGGTAGTCACGGAACGCCTACTGGAACTGCTCCCAGCTGAGCGTGTCAGGGTCTGCGACTGCCTCCCTGTAGTTGTCCCACCATTCTCCTGCTGCTCCCACAAGCTGATGAGTAGCAAGCATCACCTTCTCGCAGTCATTGGCTTCCACCACACGGAGCTTTTTGATGATGTCACACAGCCAGTCATCGGTTGCGAAGGGCTCTTCACTGGCACCATCAAAGACTGGGGGTCGGCGTCTCATGAATTCCGACATCTTGTTCGTTTGGGTAGGGGCCTCCACGACGAGTCATTCCTTGGGCAATGGCATGAAGAAGCTACGTCTGCATAGCCATCACGTCCTCCTTGCTCTTGGGCAGCGGCGGCTCCTGGTGCTTGAGCCGCAGCCGCCCCTTGCTCAGCTGCTCCTGCCACAGCCCCAGCCCCAGCAGTGCCTCCAACTGCTGTAGATGGTGCTGAGGCGGAGTGGGCCACTTCATTCTCACCATACTGGCTGGACTGTGCTTCTTCCTGCAATGGCTGCCTACGGCCGCCCCTGCCTCTGGCAGCAGAGGGACGGCGGTTAGCAGGAGCTCCTCTCCTGGCAGCCCTTCCTCTAGCCGAGCATTTATCTTAGGGCTTCAATGCGGGCTGCTTGGCGAGCTTGGATGCGAGCTGACTTGGGACGCACCATCTGCGGGAACGAAAGGTACAGGGAGGGGTTATTACTACACAATACAATTAGTGGAAATTTTTAAATGATCTTTAAGTTGCTTAAGACACACATAGCACTCATAAAAAGATCCAAAAATACACATGCATTCCACCTGACAAGTCTTAGATTACAAACATCACAACGATACAAGACTACAGGGAGTCCATCTACTACTACTACTAGAACAGCCACACCAACCTGACATGGGAGAACCCATCACAAAAGAACTAGAAGTGCTCCCTCCATCCACGCCTGTCGCATAGGCGCTCACTGTCCCAAGCTGTGCTCCAGGTAGTCACGGCGGGTGGCATAGCACTTGCTGTGCAGCCCATCGGACAAGGGCGGGTCAACATCAATGGTGACGTGGACCAGGTCGGCGTACTCCTTGCGGTGCTCGTTGAGGAGCTCCACACTGGACTCGTCGCCAGGAACCTCCTCCATGGGGTCCCCCTCCGTAGGGTCCTCCTCCATGGGGTCCCCTCCTCCGCTCGTGGTGTCGTCGTCACCAATCGGTGGAGTGGAGTCGACCTCAGTGTCGCTCTCGAAGGGAATGACCCAGAGGCAGCGCTTAACAGCACGGTAGAGGTCAGAGCAATCGTTGATAAGGCTGTGCTCGGCCCACTCAGCCAAGAGCCCCCAGAGGGTCGTCTCGGTCTGGCCAGCTCGACGCCTAAGTGACACCTCTGCTGCGATAGCAGTCAGGGCGTGCATGGCGAGAGGTGGGCAATCGCCGTCGCCCAAGGTAGAGAAGGCACGTGTCGTCATCCTGGTGACGGACGCTGCAGCCGAGCCACGATGGCATCGCGGGTGGCCTGGGCCAGAACAGGCGCCTGCGGGGGGTAAGACCCGCTCTCCGCTCGGACCACGTGCGAAGACCTGTTTAAGTGCAGTGAGCTTCGTACGTGCGCCCTTGCGCTTGCGAGCTGCCCCGCTTGCCTCAATGTTGCCTGAGGTCTCCTGGGCTGCCGAGTCACCAGGAGCTCACGGCGAAGTGTCAACAGTGGGGACACCCTCCCTTGCAGTGCCGTGAGGTCGAGCGTCCGAAGCCTCGGGCTGCTGCTGCAGCTGCTGCCGCAGCTCGAGTAGCTCCTGCTTCTGTAGCAGCTGCAGGGTCCCCTCCTCCTAGACATGCTCAATGCGAGTCTGGGGTAGGTCCACACGCAAGACCTCCTCCTGAGCTCTTGCGAAGCAAGGTCAGCCCAGAGCCCGTCCAGCCTCAGTAGCAGGACGTCCTCCCTTGCCCTCACCGAGTAAAGCTTGGCGCAGGCGGTGTCCATTCGAGTACGGAAGCCCGAAGCCTCCTCCTCGGCGTAGTAGGCGTGGTAGATCTCGTCACGTCACATCACCCAGTACTCGTCACAAAGACGGTCCAGACAAACCAAGTAGAGAGCCGTCTCCAGTAGCGTGGAGCTCTCCACTGTCCGTGTGGGTCCCACTAAGGTACCCAAACAGTGAACCCAAACCATTGTGCCGCATCCAGCACTGGGAAGTACCGGATCAGCGTGAGCCCAGTGTGGGGTAATCTGGCAGTGCAGTAGGTCCGGAGGGCCTCTCGCGAGATAGCCTGAATGGTGTCGTCGAAGGTGACACCGGTGTAGTATAGCACCACAGAAGGAGTATATGCTATCGATGGTGGCGGGTAGACGCACAGCTACATCTGGCTTCTCGGAATGGTGCTCCGAACAGAGGCCCTCCATCGGTAGTAAACTACCGGTGGCAGTCTGAAGCGAGAGCTAGTCAAGGTGCGCACAAGCATCATGGGGAACCCAGGAATCTCTTCAGCCTCGGTAGCGCTCAAGTGGAACCATCCTGCAGGATCCATCTGCAAAAGAGAGATGGTAAGCAAAAGTCGAGAGATAAAACAGTTTTATAATAACAGCAAGTAAGGAGAGAGCAAGAATCCTAATAAGCAACAATTTTATAAAATAGTTTGTACTCAAAATATAGCAACGGTCTAGCTACAGTCCTAAGGTTTGGTCCTATGCAGTCAAGTACGGCTCTGATGGCACTCTGTCATACACTATTTCTAAGATATCATGTGTTCTCTATACCAATCCCTGGATCAGTAGTTGGTACACACAAACATTGTGGTAATCATCACATGTACAGTAATTATTACAGAAATCATCCCGAGTAGGTCTTACAAAGCATAGTCTTAGCTTACAATCATCGGAACGAGTGAAGCATCTTGGGAAGCATTACATCATACTAAACAAAAGCACTACTAAAACACGCAACTTGAGCGAAGAATGAGATGTCTACGCATTACCGTCGGCTTTCACCTCTTCTTCTCCATCTGAACATTTGCGGCAAGGGTGAGTACATAAGGTATTCAACAAACTCTAACTCTAGCACGAGAAGAATCATGCATGTATGGTTGTAGCAAGGGAGGCCAAAAAGGGCTATAATTTGCAAAAGCAAGTTTTATACAAGGTTTACTACGGAAGTTTTGCAAAAGGGGAGTAAAGCATTTGTTTGTCCATATTTTAGTGGTATTGATCCTGAGAGAGAATAGAATCCATCCCGTCAGTACCCAAGTTTCATGTAGGGCACAAGTATGCTTCCATACCATCCTTGGTCTCTAACCCACTCACACTAATCAAGGAACGTCATGAAAACTAATCATTGTTAGCCCAAATATTAGCGTGCCAATACCGTGATAACGGCCATTTCGAAAGGATTTTACACTCTACAGAGGTTGTACACTTTTCCCACGTGCTATGCTATCTTGCGCGACAGAAATCACATAGCGTTCGGCCCACCACACCTATGTTTCTCATAGATTTTGCCCAAGAGTCTAGGGGCCATCCCTCGAGGTTTTCTAGGCCCCGATAACGCGATTAGTGCTTTTCCCGGAGACGGATCGTGGGAACTATATCCACGTCTTTTCTTGGTCCCTTTTGTCACAAGGTGATCACGTAAACCAAGGGATTTATCCATGGAAAAATGCGGTCTCACGATGCGGGCTATCACTTCTATCGCGGGCCAGACCACGAGATCTCGCATCCACTTCCTGGTAGTCTTGTGTCCTGCTAACCTCCTAACAGCTCGATATGGTAACCTCAGGCGATGGACCGAGTCCTGCCCACAACAGGTTCTATAGTTGTACGAAATCACTAAGCTGAGGTTCAATGAATCAGTCCTTATATGGCTGGGGCGATGCGCTCGTCCACGGCAGGTGGACCACATCGGAGGGCAACATCTATCACACAGATACACTAGCACCAACACCTTTCATGAGCCTCGCCCCACAGCCTGAACCACCCTTCTTCACCTAGTCACAATTTGTACTAACATCCATCCCACTTTATTTGAACTCACACCAAACTATATTTTACGTATTTTGCAAGGTAATGGTGTATGATGTGGTGATGTCGAAGCATCACGAGGGGTCCTAAGCATACTAGTAGTCAAGGCAACTTTCCAATCAATAAATAACTAATGGCGGAAGATCCTATGTTTAACAAAGGTGTGTCGACAACGAGTAATCAAGGCATAAAGTGACAAGCAACTGATATTAATATAAATACTAGCAATATAGGTCATATAACTAAGTAATGATTTTAAACATAGATAACATATCATGCAAGCAATCAATATCTGGGCTCTAGTAAGTGCATTGCAAAATATAGGATAAATATGATCAAAAGGTGTTAGAGCTTGCCTTCAAAGGCGTCCTCAGGCCCTTCTTGTAGTCCGGGTCTTCGGGCTTCTCCTCGCCAAGCTCCTCGTCGGCTACACGTTACACAAAACAATAAGTCTATCACAAAGCTATAAATAAATTCTATAAATAAAGTAAAACAAACATGGGTTCTGGATATTTGGGGTGTTTCAAGATGTGGGGCTCGTGACAACGATTCCATAGGTTCAAAAATCATTGAAAACGGAGCTCGCATGTGCGTTTGATGCTAGAAAGGAGCTCTAGGGGCTTTTTCTGAAATTTTCCAGAATTTCAGCAAAACGGGCTGATCTGGAATTCCTGAAAAGGGGCTGTGAAAAGTGCTAAATGACTGGGCTATGTGTGAAATTTTCCTGCTGTGATGGTGCTACTGCAAAATGGGATTTTTCTGGAATTTTTGGGAATTTTTCTTGTACTGAAAATGTCCCAGAATAACTTCTCGTGTGCACTGGCTCGGGTGGCCGTAGCGTTTTGCCGTGTGTGGCTGACGCATGAGTGTGGTGGGGTGCCGTGAGCCATGGACCTGGCTCACGGGTCCATGTGACAGCGGTCTTTGTGAACCGGGTGCATGCTCGGGTGTGTGTGTGGATGGTCCCATGGACCGGGTGCACACGTGAGGCTAGCGTGTGTGCGGTGTGGCGGGCAGGTGGGCCGGGCGCGGCTGTGAGGCACTGCCGAGTGGGCCATGAGGACCACCGGTGAGGAGCCATTCGCTCGGCTGACCGGCGCCACTCCAGACCGTGCGTGACGGCGGCGGCCTGTCCGGACTTCGCCGGAAAGCACGCCGCCAGTGGCAGGCGCGTCCACCAGGGGGTGGCCCGTGTGCCGGCGCCCCTATGGCTCCCCTCGGCTGAGCTTGAGGCTCTGCCCGCAGTCAAAAATGACGGCGACCGAAGGCCGGAAGCGCGCGCTTCGGCGGCGCAAGCCCGAACAAGGGCTCGGCCCCGCTTTGATTGATTTGTGCCGTGCAAGGGGTGTGTGCGGTGTGTGTGTGCGTGTTAAGAGGTCGCCAGGCGGGCTTGCGCGGCGGACGGCGTGTGGCACGGCCGTGGCGGAGCATCGGAGCTGAGCCCATGGCGGTGCGCCTTGAGCCTGTGGCTCAGGCTGGTTTAAGTTGCCTAGATGGGGCGCGTGAGCTCCGTGGTAGCGTGGTGAGGTCCTCGGACACCTCCCTCTGACTGGAGACGGCTCGAAGCCTGCCGGCGGCAAGAGGGTGCGGCGGCAGCGAGAGGGTGCATGTCGCCAGGCCGGCACGGTGAACGATGGCCTAGGGCCGAAGGTCAGGGAGGCTCTATGGGACTCGGGGATGCTCAGGGGCTGCCTAATCGGGTGGTTGGGTGGCCGGTGGCGAGGAATTTCACGATGAGGCGACGGCAGCCGGAGTTGGGGAAGAAGGCGTGGCCAGTGAAATTGGGTGGATCTTTTACCTGCGAAGGGGTTTGGGCGCGTGAGGAAGGAGCAGGAAGGGGTTGGCGCCCTTTATAGCCGACCGGCGCAGTCGGTGGCCGGCGCCATTGCTTGGTCGCCGTAATGGCGCACCGTGGCTAGGTGCAGAGGCAATTGGCTTCGAGAGCAAGCGCGCGGCAGGTTGTCGGGTGACCTAAGCTTGACGGCGGGTTGCCCGAGGTTCGCAGGCGGCTATGCGGTGTGCTCAGGTTGGCGGCTTGCGCTTGTCGCGATGGCACGGCGGCGCAGCGGGTCGTGATGATGGCGGGTGCGCACCGCGGGTTGGCGTGCTGCGATTTGGGACGGGTTTGCACGGTGCTAAGCTCAGCTGACTCCCGAGGTTCCGAGGCGAAGGCGGCAAAGAGAATGATGGCGCGTAGCTGTGGCGAGCTTCGTTGGTCATTGACCACGGGCGCAAGGATTTGGGGGATCCCAGCCAGGGATTTTGCCGTGTTCCTAGCGCGGCTGGGTGAGAGGGATATCCCCGGGAGATTTTGGTGGCAGGGGCAAAGTAAATGCGCAGGGGCGGCGACGCTCTGCGGCGGCTCGCGCGGCCATTGGCCAATGCCGAGCGTGAGTGCCAGAGGTGAAAGAAGGCGCTGTGCGTTGTGGGCTGGGCCGGCAGGGAGAGAAAGGAGAAAGCGGCCCAGGAGCGAGTGTGGGGAAAGAAAAGAGAAAACGGGCCGGGCTGGCTGGAAAGGAAAAGGGAAATGGCGGCCCAATGCAAATAATTCAAAATTTCCAGGATTTGAATTTGAATTTGGAAGAATTTAGGTGTCCAGAACCACTTCAAACACCAGAGAAAAATAAAATAAGAAGAAAAAGGGAAAAAGAGAGGAAAAAGAAATTCAAACACTTTCAAGTCCAAATTTTTAACACTTTACAAAATTTGAAATTTAATCCTGTTTCTAAGTTAGTGCATTTTGTTTTTGAAAAATAGAGCCATCTAGGTTTGAGAGAGAGAGAGAAAAGAAAAAATTTAGGACGTGATTTTGGCCTTTTTAATTTGTTTTAAATTTTTAGGGGTTACACATCTCAACGGTTGTTTCTGGGCTTGAAGGCTATTTAAATCGTGGAGGGGGGATGTTTTTATGTGTGCCCTTATCAGACTAGAGCCAAGTTGTGAGAGGCTCAAAGGACACCACCAAGAGAGCACATTGCAAGATTGAATATCTTTGATGCTAGTAGGAGAGTGATAGAGAGCATTTATACACTTCTAGAGCTTGTAGGGCTTGAGATGAGTGATCTTTGCCTATTACTCTTGGTGTAGGCAGCTTAAATTGGCTAGGAGTCGGTGATCGAGCTTCAAAGAAGATTGTGTAAGGCATCTTCAAGTTTGTACGTGGTTTCGGGTCTCTCGCTCGAAAGAGACACTAAGAGGGATCACCCGAGCCTTAGGGGCTTGCTCTAGCGCTTGGTATCGTGTGCAACAGTCGGGTTGCCGGTGACTTCAATCTGAGAGTGAAGCGTACCTTTGTGAGCATTGTTCCGAGAACGACGGGAGAAATCAAGACTCCAATAAGAGTGGTTCAACGAGGATTAAGGGAAGGCGTCTGCCTTTCGAGACCTCAGAAAAAATCACTGAGTATTTCTATCTCACTCTTTTTACTTACCCTATTTACTTATCGATGAGTAGTGTGATAGCTTGTTCTTTAATTCCTCTTAGTAGGTATCATACTAGTGCTTGCTTGTTGTTATTATCTTTTTACTAGCATTGTTAAAGGTATTGACCTACTAGAATTATTTAAGTTTTCTTCTGTTGTGATCGAGTCTTATAGTTTAACTTTGTAACGAAATTAGTGCTATAGATACACTAATTCAACCTTTTTTTTTATGTCCTTGATTCTTACACCGACCCATATGTCGAATGGTTGAGGCAGTTCCAACCCTCGGATGGTAAGAGTCTTGAGCCAGTTCTGACTATCGGATGGTCGGACCGCACCTTCAGAATTCTGTAGCCTAGCGAGATTGTATCTCTCATGGGCTTAGACAGGGCTATGGCTTGATGGGCCGCTCTATAACTAAGGCTTTTGATTGGACCGGATCGTATGTATCTGAGATTTGTGATCCCAAGAATTTTTATGTTGTATTTTCCCTTCTCCTTAATGAATGGCAGTGATCCTGCCTTTTTCTTTTTTAAAAAAATATTCGATTTAGATTCCTCTAGGAAAGAAACAACAACTAAAATGGTAGCAGGACGGCTAGTGGTTATTTTCCGAGGGACCTCGGACGGCACTAGATGGCGAGGTGACGAAGCGCATGAACATGACAGCCAGAGCAAATGAGCAGGATGACTGTCCCTAACTAATGGAGATGCAATTACCAAAATATCCGGCTACAATTAATTAAATTTGTAAATAATTTTGAAATATAGTGGAGTTAGTTGAGTGGGGAGGTATATCTGGTTCCCAATCATAGTAACAAATCTCAATTTAACGTAGTTCGATGTAGTAAAAGACTGGATGACACTTCTTTTGTAAGACAGGAAGTGTCCATGTAAACTAATTTCTTTTTTTTCGATGGACCATGTAAACTAATTTCAAACAGACTAATTTTGTTTTTCATTTTATGTTCAGAATCAGATGCTGCAGGTATAAAACATATGAATTTAAAGAAAAAAGGAACTCATTTGTCACTTGCTCACAAGTGAAACGACCATTTCGTCATAGAAATTTGTCAGTTTGGTTAGTTTGTCGAGTTCTATTGAGATAATCCTCACGAAATAATTTGCATGTGAGCTTATTGCAAGCACGTTATCAACCAACGTAAGGTCTACTAACCGTCGAAAGTGAGCTTATTGAGAGAGTGAAGCAGACTAATCCTTTAGTTATACATTATTAATTATCAAAGTAATAAAAAATTAACTTTAATTAAATATAAAAAATACTTATATTTTAGAACAAACAAAGTGAAACCAAACCTCCATCCTTCTTGCAACAGCCCTGAGACTTTGTGAAGGCCTGTTGGAAGTATGGTTTTATTTCCTGCTACAGTACTATTTTCGTTTTGAAAAAAATAAATAGATTAGCTTGTTTTGCTACAACGCTAATTTTGATTTTTAACCGAAAATCAGTGGTACAGTAAAATGGAACCGGACCAATTTTATTCATGAAAACTGGTCAGCTTTCACCGGTTTTGAAAACCTAGTTGAAAGAGCTGCCGCACCTTGTCTCTTCTGAGGAGCGATCTCCAAGGCATCGCCATCACTGGGCGTTGCGGCGGTTACCGACGTTGAAAGCGCCGCAAGGATCCCCGTCGGCGTAGATGCCCATGCGCGTCTTTGATGGCAGGTAGCGACTAGCGCCTAGCGGGAAGAGCTGATGGCCGTCTCTCTCTATGAGACGCGCGCAAGCTGTTCGACGAATTGCGTAAGCGCGAATCTGGTTCCACGGTGGCAATACCGCAGGTAAAATTAACTGCCCCCGTGATCAATCATGCAATAACATTCCTTTAGATGCTTCTGAACCTTTAATTACTCGAACTGAACAAAGAAACATATCAGCTTGTTCAAAGTTTTAATTTTGTTTCGGGCTGGGGCTGTACTATATTGTCGCTGGGTATAAAGTTGCTCCTCATCATCCTTTCGGGAGTAATCCTGCTATTTTTTACCTTACCTTTACGTAAGTTACATAAAGATTACTAGATTAAGATAATTCATTGGTAGGTCAAAAAAATGTGGCGCTAGTAGAGTTTCATAAACGGGGATCAAGATCATGACAATGAACACAATAAAACTGGATAGTGATGCAGGCGGGATGCTGAATGAGCCGATGCAGTTGTCCACGAACATGCCCTGCTCGATCATTGTCGATGTAAACTGAACACTGACAGCATAGAATATCACGAAGGATGCCCATACTGGTGATATCTGCTGTACATATCCTCCATGAGCTCATTGGCGCAATGAATTTGTTGTCTGAGGGTACTGGAACAATAGCTGCCTTGTTAAAGAACCTGAAGAAGATAACATATCAGAGGTAAATTTTGTGTGAATCTTACAATATTTAGTTGAGAAATTTTGTAGTTATATTTTGTTCTGTTGTTCTTGCATTAAAAACTTTTAAGTAATTTCTTAGGGTAATATAACATTGCTATTATATTTGCAAAATGTCATAATCCTGTAACTTAAAATTATCAGTTCTTTGATTAAAATAAGATTATACCTTGTATTATTTTTGCGAGGATAAAAGAACCCGAATTGATCGGTATAGTTAATCATGCGACTTCCATCTGCTCCTTCAAGTCAACAGGTCACCTCATACAGAAGTGAGCTATCCTCGGGAACCTGGAACCGCCACTTCCTTAGCAGCAACAACCACCTGAAGTATACTTGTTAGGGGGCTTACTCCCACTTTCTTAAACCTATATAACCTTGAGCCAGTGATAAATACAGAGAGACAGCAGAGCATGAGCGCAAGTGGGATCACATAGCTGACTGCCCATCCAACATTTTCCTGCAGCCAAACGACGACTGTGCTTGGCAGCATGTTGCTGAAGCTGACCAAGTAGTACCAGTTGAAGAAGGAACCCTTCTTCGCTAGCTCCACCGGATCATTGATGTCAAACTGATCGATCAGCCCCAAAGGATAATGCGCAGGGCTTGACACCACCACAGGTCCATTCCCAATGGCTGCAAAGTAGACCACTGTGTGATGAAGCAAGCTCCTCCCCAAGCAGATCATACTGCTTAGCTACTTTGAACCTACGACAGCCTAAACTGGTAGGAACACAACAATCGTCCGATATCTTCCCCAGTAAGTATCTGCTATGAAAGCCCCTATAAGTGGTGTGAGGAAGCATGCTCCTCCCAAAGCAGAGACATTTGTCGCTGCGGCGACTTTGCTTTCATGAAGCACATTTGTGAGATAGGTTACAAATTACTTGAGACTGCGAAGTAAGCCATACATTAGCAGAATTCAATACCTGGTACATGTTTAACCCGTTCATTAGCAGCAGGTGGAGGAAAACCGAAAACAGAGAACAATTTGAAAAGTTATTTCTAGTTTGCTTCAACTGCTCGTCTCTAGCCACCTACCTATTAGTATCAGAAAGCAAGCCCTGCATGCATGTCCCAGTGCTGTACTTAAGAGCAGGCTGTTTGTTAATATCGACTGTTCCATTATTCGTATACTCTGAACCTGCAGCCTGCATGCAGCATCGGCGATTCAGTTCTGGAATTTGGAACTCGTTACATGGTTGCTGAAAATTTAGAAAGTACAAGAAGAAACAATTATGCTCCCTCTTACTTTTTCGTATCGAGAAAAATTCCAGCTTCGGAATTCGTTTGTGATTTTATAAACTACTTGATTCTGAATATTCTATTGAGACGGCTGCCAGAGATAAATCATGGAAGCATAGCAGCTCCAGATGAGAGAAGAGAGAGGACAAAGTAGGGGCCTTTTTGTCATCTGCTGTTTCCATGGCAGCCTGTGTTGAACATGTACTTCGTCAGGAAGATGTATTAGGAAAGGAGGCTTGCTGCCCAGGCTGCTTTTTAGTATTCAAAATGATGACAAACGAGAAGATTAAAGAAGGCATAACGTTTACTCTGGAAGAATATATGGAAGGACTGGGCCCAAAAATATCGGTTGGTAATAAGGACGTAAGCTCTAAGCACCACCACAGTGACCAACAATTTAATCCTGCATATAACTAACATAAACCTTGCAACATTGTCTGTGTAATTCTTGAAAGTAAAGTTTTTTTAAAAAAAGAGTAACGTTCAAATTGAAGCACTAGAGGTCCTTCCGAAAGAAGAAGCATTATACTGTTTTAAAATGGATAGAGACTCAGTGGTTGATGCGTTAACATCGTTGTGACATAGAAAATATCTCCTGTCGCAGAAGCCATACCTAAGTGGAATCCATAGGACTAATTATTAGTTGACAATATATTAGTCCTTAGTCCATCCAAACCGGATGACTAATTATCAATCAATCGGTGAACCAATTATTATTTTTTTGTTAGAACCCAAATAACAGGGATTAATAACACATCGTACGATGACAAGAATACCTATTGTATCTTTCCTTTGTCATCTCCTCTAATTCTAGTTAGGGACAAAACATGATTTTCCCTACAATCCGGAGCCTGCAAATAGACACCCAACTCTTAGCTAACTCTGGGCCTACAAATCGCTTATCCAACTTACCTACATAATCTATTTTCTATGTCAAAAGTGTTTGGCAAAATAGCTTATCCAATATAGATTATAGGTGGTGGGAATGAAAAAGTGGTAAAAAGCTATTATTTGTAGCTCATGGGTGCTAGTACAAAATGTAGAAGTGATTACAGGTGATAATCACTTATGAATTTTAAGTGTTTTGTAGAGATTATAGCATAAGCTATGATAATCATTAGCAAAATCAGCCCTATAATCTTCACCAAAGAGGGGCCTTAATTATTAGCTAGCTAATTATTAGTTTAGACTAATAGTTAGTTTTAATCCATCCAAATAGGGCTAAAAAGCACGTTCAGGAAATGAAAAGTGGCCAACAAAGTAGGCAAAACACTGACATAGATTATCTTTAGGAAAATGCAATGTTTCACTGATGGCTCTTTTGTTTCTGGTCTTAATTATTCATGAATTTAAAATCTGGATATTTGTTTTATCCATTCATGAATTTAATCTCGTAACTAATATAATGAATACATATATCCTTTACACCC
>BCLH01000099.1:217650-230711 GCA_001602315.1 Zoysia pacifica
CCCCCCCCCCCCCCCCCCCCCCGGTTTCCTATCTATGCACAAAATCCAAACTACTCGATAAAATTCTAATGTAGTTCCAAACAATCTGGTTCCACAATACACATCAATGTGACGTTTCCACTAAGGCATCAAATAGTGGGTAAGAAAACGATCTTTGCCCCTGGTCCCATAATGTTAGTTTGTACACCGCATTGTGTGATGGACACATATTATTCTGCATTTGTACAAAATGTCATTATATGTGTGTCTTTGAACTTTGTGATGATGATATATCAATTTAACAAAAATTTTTTTAGCAATGTCACAATTTCACAAGCTTCGTTTCTAGAAGGAAAAGAACGAGAGTAGAAGCAACAGGAGAGATGGGGAGACCAGGGTAAGGCAATCTAAAAAATCAAAATACTGAAGCAGCATTCTCACCGGCAACACAAGCAGGTGGAACTGAAGTAGCCTCAACTTTAGTTCCTTTAATTTCATTGTGTTTTTATTCCAATAATGAAAATGTCGTATTAGAGCAGCACATATCTTGGGTATATCTATCAGTCAGTTTCGAATGGGCATGTGCGTACAAAATCAGGCTGGCGGGCAGAAAAAAAAAGTTCAAAATTTTCAGGACAAGGATTTAGTAGGTCCAAACCACAGAATTAGCATTGTAACTAGTCCATTCAGTATTTTGGGCCGGGCCGAAGTAGATTCGTGGGCTTTTCGGCTTAGGTAGCGACATGGACTTGTTTGATTTTTCCACTGCAAGCATCGTGTCCGTCCCATTTTTTTTTTACTGCAGTGTCATATCTATACGCGAGCGTGGCAAATACGAGTCATACGACGGCGAGGCGGAGCAGGGGAAGGACGCTGGTGGTGGCCATTATCACTTGCTCACTCCGTTTTAAAACATGTATTTTTTATTTTCAAATATTTGTTTTTACTATTTGTCCTATTTTAAAAATTTATGAAAATATTATTTATTTTACTGTAAATTGATTTATTATTAGAAGTACTTTACGTTTATTTATTTATTTTTGTATTGACAAATTGTTTGAATAAGGTAAATAGTTAAACATTGATTGTAAAAATAAAAAATATTATAGTACTTATTTTGAAACGGTGAAAATACCATGAAATGCCGCGCGTCGGAGGACGAAAACCCCCCAAAAGGAGCATGCCGGTGTTGCGATGGAGGGGCGCACCACGATGGTGGCCGGCCAGCGGGAAGCCACTCAAGGAGGAGCACAGCGGCGAGGAGGATATCTGTGGGAACAGAAGTGATAGGTGCATATGGGGCTGGGGATGCAACGGGCAACGGGAGTGAGGGAAGAATGCGGATGGCCAGAAGCCAGAGGCACAAGTAATGAATAAGCTCCATCGGACACGATGCTTATTCTGCGCCTCCATCGCAAAATTCTCACGCCAAAATCAGTTCCATCGTTGATCAAAACAGAAATACACGGTACAAAGAAGCAATATACAGAACAGAGCAATCTGACAACAGCAGCATAGGCCATCAGGCACTCGCAGGAGCCGGTGCTGCTGGCGCCTCAGACGGCGGCGCGTCGTCGAGCTCCCTGAGCGTGGCGACGACCTGCAGCATGTTCGGCCGCTTCGACGGGAAGTCGTCCACGCAATGCAGTGCCAGCTCCAGGAACCTTGCCATCTCCCTCTCCTCGCCGTCCACGGCAGCAACGACGAGCTCCGGGTCAACCACCTCCTTGCCGGCGCCTTCTCTGACCTTCATCTTGACCCATCCGACGAGGTTCGTGTCGCCGAAATCCTCCTTGTCCGTCGGCCTCCGCCCCGTGAGGAGCTCCAGCAGCACGACGCCGAGGGAGTACACGTCGCCCTTGACCGTGCACCGGAAGCTCTGGTAGTACTCTGGTGGAACGTAGCCCGGCGTCCCCGCCAGCGTGCTGACGCTCAGGTGCGTGTCCAGCGCACTGATCAGCCTCGCCATGCCGAAGTCGGCGACGCGGGCCTCCATGTCGCCGTCCAGGAGCACGTTGCTGGACTTCATGTCCCGGTGGATGATGTGCGGGATGCAGTTGTGGTGCAGGAAGCAGAGCCCCTTGGCGGCGCCGCGGGCGATCCTCTTCCGCCGCTGCCAAGGCAGGTGCATGGCGCCGCCGTGGAGCGCGTCCTCCAGGCTGCCGTGGCTCATGTACTCGTAGACAAGCAGCCGCTCCTCGCCGATCTTGCAGTAGCCCAGCAGCGGTACCAGATTCCGGTGCTTGATCTTGCCAAGCGTCTCCATCTCCGCCGTGAACTCGCGGTCGCCCTGGTAGCTCAGGTTGATCAGCTTCTTGATCGCCACGCACGACCCGTCCTTCAGCGTCGCCTTGAAAACCTCGCCGAATCCGCCGGATCCGATCAGGCTGCCGGCGGAGAACCCGTTCGTTGCCTCGATCAGTTGCGTGAAGGTCAGACGACGGAGCTGCCGCTGGAAGGTGGCCACGTTGATGCTCAGCGCCTCCTTCTCCGCCTTCCCAAGTTTCCATGTAGTCGCCGTGCGCGTCCCGTCCTGGAGGCTGCTCAGCATCATGGCCTCGCGCGCCTCTTTCCGTCGAGCGCGCGCTACCACGAAACCCACCGCCGCCGTGGCGCACGCCAGGCCGGTGGCGACTAGGACGGCCACGATCACGGTCCCTGTGGCGCGCCTGTTGTTGGAGCGGCTGGTGTCGGGCTCCGAAAGGACGGAAGCAGTCGCCCTTGGCGCCATCCCGCACGGTAGTAGCGGCATGCCGCACAGGCCTGGATTTCCAGCGTACTGGCTGGCCGGCAGCGTGCTCAGCTGCCCGAGCTGCGGGATCTCACCGGTGAGGTTGTTATCGGACACGTCGATTTGCACCAGGAAAGAGAGGTTGGAGAAGGAGAAGGGGATGCCGCCGCTCAGCTGATTGTGTGACACGTCGAACACGCCGAGGTTGTGGAGCCGGCCCAGCGACGCCGGAATCTCGCCGGTGAGGTTGTTCCGCGCAAGGTCCAGCACCTGGAGCACCACCATGTCGCCGAACTCCTCCGGGATTCCACCGGAGAGCTCATTGTACGACAGGTCGAGATACTCTAGCGTCTGGTACCTTGTCCAACCGCTGACAGCAGCACCGGAGTACAGCCGCGTGAAATCGCAGCTTTTGAGCGTCGGCACCTGGAGCAGACGCTCGGGCCTGATGCCGGCAAATTCCAGCAGCCCACCGACGCCCTTGCACGAGTTTCCGACGTTCCTCACGAACGCCAACGTGTTGCCGGACAGGATTCCGCTCAGCGGCGTCGACCCGAGCTGCCTGCCGAGCCGCCGCGGGATCTCGCCGGTCAGCTGGTTGCTGCTGAGGTCCAGCCACATGAGGCTGCTGCAGTTGCCGAGCTCCTTGGGGATAACGCCCTCAAGGCTGTTGTTGGCGAGCTGCAGCACGGCGAGCCGGGTCAGCCGCCCGAACTCCGGCCGGATCGTACCGGTGATCCGGTTGCTCGTGAACGACACCCACTCGAGGCCGGTACAGTTGAACAGCTCGACGGGGATGTCTCCGCTGATGAAGTTGTTGTTGAGTATCAGCGTGCGGAGGCGGCGGCATTGTCCCAGCTCCGCCGGGATCCGGCCATCGAGGCCGTTGAACCACATCACCAGCTTCTCGAGATCGCGGAGCCTACCGAGCTCCGGCGGGATCGCGCCACGCAGGTAGTTGATACTGAAGTCGATCACCTTCAGCCGCGAGCAATTGGCCAGCCCAGCTGGAATGCTGCCGGTGAGGAGGTTATCTGGCAACCGGAGCTCCTCCAACGCCGCGCCAGGAGAGCAGAGCTCCACCGGCAACGCGCCAGAAATCTTGTTGCTGCTGAGATCGGCGACCCTGAGGTTCGCACAAGAGGAGATCGTGCTCGGCAACGTCCCATTTATGAAGTTGTTGCTGAGCAGCAGATTCTCGAGAGACGTCAAGTTGCCAAGCACGGTGGCCGGAATGGCGCCGGACAGCCTGTTGTTGGCGGCGTCGAGAAGCCGGAGCGCGTGGCATGACGACAGGGACTCGGGGATCGGTCCCGAGATGCTGTTGGTCGACACCTTGAGAATCTTCAGCGAGGAGCACGTGTTCCCGATGGCGTCAGGGATCTGGCCGGTGAGGTGGTTCGACGAGACGTCGAACACCTCGAGGCTGCCAATGCCGGCGACCGACTCCGGAATCGGGCCAGTGAAGCCGTTGTACGACAGGTTCAGTGTCTTGAGTACTGTGCACCCCGACAATGCCGGCGGGATCGCACCAAAGAAATGGTTGCCGGACAGGTCGAGCACTGTCAGCGTCTCGGCAAATGACACGCCGGAGATGTCGCCGGACAGGTTGTTGCCGGACACGTCGAACAACTGAATGCTCGACGCGCCGGAGAAGAGCTTCTCCGGGAACGTGCCGCTGAGGTTATTCCGCGCGAGGCTGACGTCGGTGAGGTTCGGGTAGTGCGTGAGCATGTCCCCGGGGAGGCTGCCAGCAAGGCCGCCGTAGGAGAAGTGCAGCGTCTGCAGCGCGCGAGGGAGGCTGACCAGATCGGCGGCGTCCGCGTAGATCCCGCCATTGCCCGACAAGTTGAGGTGGCAAAGCCCATAGACGGTGGACAGAGCGACGAACGACGCGTGGCCCTCAAGGCCGTGCCCGGCGAGGTCGAGCTGCGTCACCCTCCCCTCGCCGTTGCACGACACACCATACCAGCTGCAAAAATTACCGCTCTGGCCCGGCTGCCAAGACGAGAGAACACCTCCGGGGTCTTTCAGGATGGACGCCTTGAACCGCAGGAGGGCCTGTGCGTCAGTCTCCACCTCTGCCACTGCTGCCGGTGCAACCACCGACGTCGAGAATGACGACGATACCAAAATTGCGGCGAGGAGGAGCGAGAGGTTGATCATGTCCATTGACATGGCGCTGTGTGTCAGGGAGACTGTTTGGAGGTTGATGGATTAAAGCAGATTGGATCGATCGATCTGTGGTTAGTAACAAAGGTGATGCAAGGGAAAAGGGTGATAAAGACGGTGTAAGTGCAGCTTTTGAGAGATAAAGATGGCTTTAGATAGGGATTATACATACAGTTTGGACAAAACAATCAAAGATGCTTTGCGCTAGCTCTTGATTTTGCTGGGACGCAGAGTGTGCATGTCTCTGCAGCAGAGTCCTCAGTTTGGTCAAGGAAACATTTCTCCTGGTTGCTCTTTTGCTCCTGGTTCTTGGGCATGCTCTCTTACGCGTGTATATATATATATATATATATATATATATAGGGCTGGCATCTCTTTGATCTGTAGGATATCATGTTATTTTTCGTATAAAGTTTACAGTTCGCTCAGTTTACATGTATAATCGTCATGAGAATTTTGCAGAAGTAATGGTAAAATGTTTTTATATCTAGTTTCTATTTATGATTCTTGTTTTCTCTTTCGATTATGGAAAAGCGCATGGTTGCAGAAGCGAAATTTTTCAGAGGTAACATTGAGCTGCTGACTTCTTCTGTGAAAACATGCAATGTAGAAGATCCAGCAAGTCTATTTGCATACTTGTGCCTGCAGCTAAGGGGACTTTGAAATGATTCTGCCTATATTTATTTGCTCGTCCCAAGGTTGCGCTGCTTTGGGATCAACTATGGTAAACGATCATGTGTGAGCATGAGGGAAAAAGGAAGGACTATGTGCCGCATGCACTTGACAAAGTGGAAAGCAGTGAGTGGTCCAGACCACAGACAACTTAACAAGAGGGGAGCATCAATTGCCTCCCCTCCTACAGGAGCATTGGAGGAGATTATGCCCTCTATGCTCCTCTAATTATCACCCTTCAAGTTGCAAGTGGGGCGGATACATTCCACCCGCAAACCACATAATTAGCCGCAAATCAAGTATGCGGGCTTTGCGGAAACCCGCAAACCGCATAGTTTGACATAAAAAAAATATGCAGTCATTGCAAGAATCTAATAACTTATCCACTCAACACAATCTACTACTCTATTATTACATATACAATTAATAAAAAATATTACTAGTAACTTTGAATTCATGATTTTTTTACTTGTTCTAATGAGTTTAAAGTTGGACTTTAGAATTAAAACCTCGTGTATACATTATAAAATTTCAACGAATTTTATTAAAATTTGTTGAAGAATATTTTAAATAATAGTAAGCAACTTTATGCAATTTACTATAAGTAGAACAAACATAATAAAGATGCGGGCTTTTGCTGGTTGTTGCGGACATACCCGCTTGTCCGGTGGGCTTTGCGGGTGAATCATTGTTAAGCCGCGAAGAAAATATCGTTAATCTACAAGAGCCACTAACATATATTTTACGGGACGAGTATACGGGTTCACAATAATACCCGCCCCACTTGCAACTTGAATCACCCTTCCACCTTTTTTCTCTGAAGGAACTCCCAAGGGCATGTAAGTTTATCTTTTGAACAGATAAAGTTTTCAACTTAATTCGTTACTTGTTAATATCAATCCACATAAATTGGTCCTTGTTACAACCTCAAAACGCAGGTTACTATGTTTTTTAGGCCTCATATGGATCAACTAACTGCTAGTCCCAACTAGCAATTTAGAGCCTGGGCAAATAGTCCAAAATACATCGCAATGTCTCTTTGTTGCCCATGTGAGGAGTGTGGTGAAGAGAAATAGTTAGTGAGAGGGTAAAACTGTGACCTTCTCCAGCAGAATCAGAGAAATTGTATTAAAAGTTATTTTTCAGAGAAGTGATTCTTAGTTGATCGATTTCGTGAAGTGATTTTTAGTTGATCGATTTCGTGAAGTGATTCATTGAAATTAACTAAGGGGCTGGGAGTAAAGAAAAATAGCATATCCTGATTCGGTGAAGTAACTATCTGTTCTGATTCCGAGTTTACACAAGAGAATAAGAAATCCTTTTTTTGCATTAAGTACGTGGTCATGTCAACATTTTTCAGCATTTTTGTCATGCCACTCATCATTTGACACGTTCGGTAGTTATGCGCCTAGGTGCGGCGCCTACGTATGATGAAGGGCTGCAAGAGCAGTGAAATATTATATTTGCCGTATCCCTAAATTAGTGCTAAAATAGGATTCTTGTCTCCTTGAGTGCTGCAAGGTCATTTTCATGCTTTTGCGCCGCACGTGTAATCATAATTATCGCCACACGCATCAGTGTTGGCAAATCCGATTTTCTATGCTAAATATCGAAATTTGTGGCGATTTGGATGCGAAGATCGGTCGTGTGGAATAACTTTGCTAACACGAGTAATCATCGTTTGATGTGTGTTATACCCTCTAAGCCAATTAGCGGCATCTTTTAACTACTCCTATGTGGATGTGGTCTCTTTTGGGTGATGGGTCCTGATGACGTGCAATCTGATACCTCATTGGCATTCCATAATAACAGAAGAGAAAGATGCTCCAGAAAAAATTGTAT
The DNA here is from genome assembly GCA_001602315.1 of Zoysia pacifica. Classification (NCBI taxonomy): domain Eukaryota; kingdom Viridiplantae; phylum Streptophyta; class Magnoliopsida; order Poales; family Poaceae; genus Zoysia; species Zoysia pacifica. The sequence goes on from BCLH01000099.1 coordinate 225,047, forward strand.
CCAAGGAGTACGAATGCAATCAAATTAAAGTTTGTATATCAAAAGAGCTTGCTTTTCTAAAACATAAGTGTTGAATATAATTATGCAAAATTAAGGTTCCCAAATGCAGCTTTTTGCATAATTATAATTGGAATTAGAAGTCATTTCAAAAGCAATGTTTATTTTCCACAAAACCATTAAATCCAACTGAGGAGAGAAATTTGAAGATCCAACGTTTAATTCAGCTTTTTGTGCAGAGACGCCTCCAAGATTAAAATCGGAGATGCATGCATGTAAAAAGTTGAAGGAAAAGATGAGTTGACAGAACCAACAGCTTGCATCTGATCAAATGGGTAGCATGCAGGCATATGGAACGTTCATGATGGCGGTACTCTCCGCACGCGTTAATTTCCAATTACACTCGCTAAAGCAGTTTTGACTCCATCCATCCTGGCATGTGTAGGTAGATGCTTTGGTGTAATAATCTCTCTATTTGTTTTCAAAAGAGTAAATTTCATAAAACTACAGCTAGTTTGATAAAACTATTACAAAACTACAGATTTAAAAAAATATTTCACAAAATTATAGATTTAATGTATCTATGTATCACAAAACTACATATTTAAAGAATTGTATAAAAAAACTACATATTTTGTAAGCAGTGTATCACAAAACTATAGATTTAAAAAATCATAAAAATTTGTAGTTTTGTGATACATTCCTCACAAAATATGTAGTTTTGTGATATATTTATTAAAAATTATAGTTTTGTGATAAATAGATGCATTAAATCTGTAGTTTTGTGAAACTATATGTTAAATCAGTAGTTTTATAATAGTTTTGACAAACTAGTTGTTGTTTTATAAAATTTACTCTTTCCAAAATGCTTATACTGAATGGTTACCCCAGTATAAAACACCCAAATGCTTTACGTCCAATTGATTTACGTCGCTAGCTAGCTTTGATCAAACAATGTTATCACAATTTCCTTTTTGCAAAGTTGCTTTTTGCCTCCCGGTTCATAACGTCTGTTCATCTTTGTAGCTTGCTAGCTTGGTATCTCCAAGTGCAAAATTAATCTTATTAGAGCCCCGGTTTGACACCGTTTACTTATAACATTAACTTTAACCATTCGTTTTATTTAAAAAATTTGTTCTAATTTGTAAAATTATTACTCATGATTTAAATTTCAGTAATAATAAATCAAATAATAACAAATTTTACATATTTGAACAATTTTTTTGAATAAAATGAATAGTCAAAATTGATGTTAGAAATTAATAGTATAAATATTTTAAAACATGATGTAGTACATACTGCGCCTGGATCACAATCTTTAGTCCCCCCTATTTAAAGTTAACTACTTTAAGGTGACAGAGTGGCGAAGCATTTCACACGCGTCAGACCAGCGCAATGGTGTCATGTGACTCATGTCAAAGGACACCGATCCATATGAACCGACTACAGTATTTACTAGGTTGTCCGATTTCAATGATCGCTGAACAGGGCCGTCTCTAGGATTTTGGGGCGCAGTGCAAAATAGAAAATGAGGCCCCGGTGATCTCAGCTAGTTGGTATAGCTATTTTTTCTCTGTTAAAAAAAATTAAGTTGGTATGATATTTTTTCAATCTTAAAAGCCCAACTGCAGATAATTCTATTTTTGTTTTATTTATCAAAATTGATATTTGGTACTGTATGACAAAATATATAGCACGAACATATATCAAAAAAATATAATATACACCATTTCATTTTTTAGGCAAGAGGCAACAACGTGCCCTGCTTCTATTCAAAGCAAAGGATAGCGTTATTCACCAGCTTCTCAAGACCTTGTTCTAAAAAACGAACACGGCTCCACATGGGCCATGACAAGCAGTATATAAGAACCAACAAACTGGCCCACGGCCTGATAACGGTTCACTTACAACTAGGCTACAAGATCCCGATCTTCTTCCTCCTGTAGCTTGTTCGTATCGAGGTCCAAGGAGCTCCAATGGCGGGGCATGTGGCGGCACAAAGAACAGGTAGGGCTCGCTCCCTGGCGCCCCCCACAAAAAAAAGGGGCCCTGGGCGGTCGCCCACCTCGCCCCTGCCCCGCGACAGGCCTGCGCTGAATAAACTTGAAAAGCATATATAGAGGTTATCCATCTGAACTCACTACAACTATGCTACAGTCTATCAGATTTTAGTTTGCAGGCCATTGTATGATGTATAGTTCTGTCATGTTCTTATATGAACTGTTGTAGTATTTGCAGTAAAGAAGTACTCCCTCTATCTTAAAATAAATGTCATTTTATATTTTCAAACATCTTTGACTATTCATTTTATCAAAAAATTTGTAAAAATATTATTTATTTTACTGTAAAATGATTTATTATTAGAAATATTTTATGTATGACTTGTTTTTTTTTATATTTTTGTATTTTTAAAATAAGATGAATGATCAAATATTGATTTTAAAAGTCCAAGAGTAGCTTATTTTGGAATAGAGAGAGTATATTAATATAAAATGGCAACTAATGTTTTTTTAGTGTTTTTAGCAGGAACTGAAGGTTTTCTACTCAATTCCTTGGAGAGGCGTTAGTGGAATTTAAAAGGCAAACAGATTAACGTTGTCCTCTAACTGATACGTGCAGATGTGTTCCATCCACAATGTATAGAGCACCAGACATTTTAAGATCCCCTTTGAAATGCAGAAATTTTATAGAAATCAGTTTAATTTTATAAAAAAAATGTAAAAAATAAAAAAAAAGTTTCATGTTCCAAATGCATCCTAACAATGGCTCTCTCAAGTATAGGGATGGCAATTCGAACGCCAAATTCAGGTTCCCATCATATTTGACACTGGACTCGCACATGGGTCTGGTTTACGCCCACAGATGGCACCCATGCCTGACCTTAACATAATCAGGTTCAAAGTGGGGTTTTTCCCTACCTTTGGGTACCCCATCATGCGCTAAAATATCCATATCCTCTCCGACCTTCCTTCACTTTGCCTATACTTGATCCCTCCATCTCGCCGCTCTCCCCCGCCTTAGTCAGGTTCACCTTGGCCAGCCTCAACGTGGCCCCAACCCCCACCCCTGACTGGGCCTCGCCTTGGATGCCACCCCCAGCCCCTCTCCGGAAGCGTCTACATGACCTCCTCCCCGCATTGACAGCTGCTCCCAAGCCTACCTTGATGCAGCCTGCATCCTGGCCTGGTAGCCACCTTCTATGATTTAGATGCCTCCGATCTCACGCCTGACGGGTATCTGAAACCCAACTGACACCTGATAGATACAGGTGCGTCAAATTTTTCCAGTGTTGCAAATGCCGGTCTTAAATTTCACTTGCTCTATCCCTGGTGTCGGGCGGGTTTTTGCTCCACTCAACGCATTGCCATCCATACTTACCAAGCTGATATGCACCATGGCTGTGGCAGAATTATTCAGAGCGCATTGGGCCAGCGCTATCACGTATAGATGATGAAGGAAGTTCTCTTGGAGGAGCTCCTTGAACTCTTGAAGCTAAATATTAGGTCTGCTTATCTTTATAACCGTAGTGCAATATGATTTGTTTAATATTTTAAGCATAACAAATAACTTATTTGTTTTGGTCCTAAATCGTAATGTAATGATTTCTTTAGTTGAGGCATTCCAAAAGCTTAAATCAACATGTTCATTGTTAGGTTCCCAACATTCATGTGCTGTTACCAGCCAACATCTATTTAAACTATTCAGACAATATTCTCGCGGCCCTTCAAAAGTATATTGTGAAACTTTTGAAAACTTACCAAGATTGGCAACTACACAAGTCAACGGAGGCTCATCAGCATTAAAATGGTAGTCTCCTTGCTGCAACACCAAGACCTTTGACCATCAGTGACCTTAACAGGACATAATCAGATAATTCAGCTATCGATATCTGAGGAGACCAAGGGTGTGTTTGGTTTAGTTGTGAGCTGTGAAAAGCTGTCATAGAATATGAGCTATAAGAAAGCTAAAAACCGTTTGATTGAAAGTAGCTGTAAGGTTGTCAAACTGCAAGAAAATATATATAGGTATTATAATTATAGTTATATTACATAATTTTAATTATATATAATTATATATTACATAACTGTAACTATAGTAATATATAATTACAATTATCTGATATAATTATAATATAGTTATAATTATGTAATATAATTATAATTATATTATATAATTACAACTATTTAATATAATTATAATATAGTTATAACTATGTAATGTAATTATAATTATATTACATATTTATAATTATATAATATAATTATAATATAACTATACTTATATTACCTATTATAATTATATTACATAATTATAATTATATAATATAACTATAATTATATTTATATTATATAATTTTAATTACATAATATAATTATAATTACATTGAATAATTATAGTTACATAATATAATTATATTTATATATAATATCATTATAATTATATAATATAATTATAATTATGTAATGTAATTATAATTATATAATTGTAATTATATAATTATTTTTATATATTAACCGGCGCTCACAGCCGACAAAAACAAATCCAGACCTGCTTTTACTTTTGAACTAGGAGAAACTACTTCCTGAGAAAAGCTTTTGCAAAAGTTTACCTTTTTGTTGGCTGCAAAAGCCAAAAGCTTACCAACTAAAAGCACCTTAAGGCTCTCTTTGTTTCAGCTTTTTAAATTGACTTTTTTAGTTGAAAAGTTGAACCACCAAAAGCTAAAATAAATACGGTTATGAAAATCTGACTTTTGAAACGCTGAGAAGGAAACTTTTGAAGAAATAAACTAAAATTTGAAAAGCTAACACAAGCTACTTTTCTGACTTTTAGTTGCAAAAGAGCTAACTACAAATTGCAAAAAACCGACAGTCTCTACTTTAATAATCAGCTTTCCAACTAACTATCAACTAAATTTTTTAAAAGTTCAAAAGCTCCATCCTAAACAAAGAGGGTCTAAACAGCAATATCGAATTACAATTGCTACGCACTAAATTTTGACGGGAGTCACAGGACATGTATTCATAGACAATGCAAAAATAGTAACACAACATGGTAATGTGTCTTGGTACCGCACGAGAGGAGTAGCACATTTCTGTGACTACAGTTTATCCCAATGCCTATAGTGATTCCATGTCACGATCTATGGTCGTGACAGTAGAATTTGGGGGAGAATTTAGAGAGAGATGAACTAGAGAGATGATACCCTCAAAAAATCTCAATCAAATAAATATATCACTCAAGCAATTTTCCTATTTCCAACACCCTTCTTTTATTTTTATTTTAATAGAAAAATCTCATAAAATGAATATAAACTCAAAAAGGAAAATTTTCAATTTAAAATTTGAATCTTGATAAGTGCTTGAGAGGAATTTTCTTTTTCGGGATTTATCGAATTTATTCGAATTTGTTTGATTTGAATTTGGAGCTATTCAAAAAGAAAAGAAAAAAAAAAAAACCAAACCCCCTCCCACGGTTGGGCCGTTTCCGAGCCGAGGCCACCGGCGCGGTCGCGCATGTGACACTCCGGCGAGCTCCGTCACCTGCACACACCATGTGCGCCGGCACTCAGGCGCAAGACGTCACGATACTGCCTCGCACAGTGCCGCCCGTCCCGTCCCGCTCGCTGCGTCGCGTCCGCGCGCTAGCGCGACGTCACTTGCTCCGC
>BCLH01000099.1:240531-328737 GCA_001602315.1 Zoysia pacifica
CTGGGGGGGCGGCGCCGGGGCGAGGCCGGTGCGAGGGGCTGGCACGGTGTGTGTGTGTGAGAGACAGAGTGACAACCAGAAAGTCCTCTTATACTCTATGTTTGTCGAGTGTTACAACGTTTTGCCGAGTGTCAGGATCCTGGCACTCAACAAACATCTTGTTTGCTGAGTGTCGGATCTAGTTTGCCAAGTGCCTGGATTCTGACACTCGACAAACATAGAGTATTCTTTTTGGAAACCGTCTGGTTTGCCGAGTGTCCAGCCAACGTCACTCGGCAAACTCTGTGTTTGCCGAGTGTCTACTAGCTGACACTCGACAAACCATATTTTTATTTTATTCTTTTATTCTTTTACATAACGTGTTTTACTAAGTTTATTCGAATGTGCTCTGAAAATACCTTATCAAATTCACTCAACAATGCATATTCGATGCTTGCATGAATATTAGACCATTATTTCATGCAGTTATAACTCAAAATCAATTTATATGAATTAAAGTTCTATAATTATAGTAAATTGATGAAAATTATCAAACAGATCTGAAAATTCACCAAAATTTCACATGAGACAATCTATGTTGGTTATTTTCTATAAAAAAGTTTTGAAGTGAAACCTCAACTCCACCATCACTTTGACTCTAAATCTCAAGGAATCCTTCTCAATAGTAAGATTCTTGTTTGGAGATGCTTCAATTTCTAAGAAACGTACGTGACAACTTGTGTGAAACGCGCTCAATTTTTTATCACATATTTCACATATGATATCATGAGATCTTAACAAATCTCATGATTTTCAGACTTTGTTTGTTTTTTATAGAATTTTAAAACAATTCGGCCACATATTTATGGTCATGTTTCGTGGACAAACATGTTTGAAATTTTCTATTACTTCCTGGATAAGGCCTCACATTAGACTCAATAACATGAATATAAATTTTTATTTATTTTATTACATTATTCGAATCACTTGCTGTTCAAATTTGACTTATCTCCAAAAATTCTATTAAATGAAATAAATTAACTAAATATAGTAAAAAGACCTACCAAATTTTAACATAGTGTAGCATACACAGTATGTGGGCAGCAAAAAAAGTTAGAAGGGCAGGTAAGAAAAAAAAATCAAATGCTTTGCCGAATATCCACAAAAAATACTCGGCAAATTTGCCGAGTGTTCTAGGAATGTTTACCGAGTGTCAAAGGTAGACACTCGGCAAATCGTAACGGTCGTAAACGGACGTCAGTTTTGTCGAGTGCAGGGACCTGATCTCGGCAAACAAAAGGTTTGCCGAGTGTTGGACTTATGATACTCGACAAAGAAGGGCTTTGCCGAGTGTTTTCTGTACGCCGTACGTTATTGTTGTAACGCTCAGCAAACGTCTACTGTGTCGAGTGGCCGTGGAATTGCACTCGACAAACCTCTTAGCACTCGGCAAAGAGCCAGTTTTCGATAGTGAGTCTTGACCATAATCTTTGATAGTGAGTGGGTGTAGCTGTTCGTGTTTTGGAAAGTATCTGGCTATGATAGTGGAGGCCTATCCAGTTAAAATTTAGAAACTAACGAGAATAGAGACTACTGCCTCAGGTCCACCCACTAAAATACTGATAAATTTAGAAACACCTCCATCTCTGTTTTGAAAACTCATCTGCAGAGAAGCCTGCATAAAACTGGCCTTTCGCTGAAAGAAAAAACCCTAGCCTTCCCTTGATGGCCTTGTAAGCATGAATACAAATAAGTACGGGGTTAGAGCTTGCTGAGTACTCTTGTACTCACCTTTGCTTTTACCGCTCAGATGAAGAAGAAGGTGAAGCTAGCCTCGATGGCGATGAGTAGAAACGTCCTACGTCCAAGTTTGTCTGTGGTTTTGTTTTTTGCTTTCCCTTTTTATGCAATGACTGGGCGAAGATGTCTGATGTACCTTGTTGACTTGTAATCTAAACCTTAGTTGTTTAACTCTATTTGAAACAATATATGTAATATTACTGATTCAAAGATCAGTACGGTGCTCACGGTATGCTCTCAAAAATGAGTTGACATAGAGATTAGTGGAGGGAGAGGAGAAAGATTCCATTTCATTTTTCTGTTCGTTACAGCCAGAGAAGCTCTCCTTTTAAACCCCTCTCGCGCGTGCCAACTCATCAACACGGAATTCAGCCCAAGACCCATGACGCACTTGACTCACTAATGCTTGAATTTAAACTAAGCACCATCGACAAGATTTGCCACCATGCCATTAGCTATTGCAGCTTCATTGACAACAGGACCACCATCCCTGACATTGCATACTGTGCCTACTGTAGCAGATTTATCACGCCAGTCCCTTCTGATGCACCTCTCATTTGCTTTGTCAATTCAGAGAGGATCACCATCTTGCAAGGAACTCGAGGAAAACCATTTTCTTAGCGAAAGAATTATATTAATTCTTTATCTTCATAGCACTCATATATTAAGTAGCTCTAAATTTCAATTTCATACCTCAAGATTCATATTGGTGGCCGCACAAGCAAACCGGTGGAAAACCACTATGGAACGGAGAAAAGCACAAGTCACTTGGGAGTCATGGTCATCCTGTGCACGAGCACGCCTGCCCCAAAAGTATTAAATCTTTTTCTTTTTCGCATCCATTAGTTTGCAATACTTTCTAAAATAAGGCGTTGTAAATGTGGAGCGCAAAATTGTGCCAGCTATTCTACGGTTCAGGTTCAGAACTCTAAACCATCCATAGTCCAAAAATAACGTCATTCCCCTTAATGTATATGGCCGGAATGACCTATGATTATAAAACGTAAATCAACAGGTCAGCAATATAATTGCAAATATTCTATGTCCCAATTTGTTAAAAGACAAGGAAACGTCTCAGACAAAACTTCAATACTACTGGGGTCTGACAATCAGATTACACAAATATCTTATTCAAGCGAAAAAAGAATAGATATCATCAGGTACCTTGATTAAATTTCGCATAAACATCCGAGGTCAAGCACAGGGCAACAGATAAGACATGACTCCACTTCCATTGGCCAAACTTCGAAGAGCATCTGGAGCATATCCAATAAGCACAGAGCGGTTGAAATATCCAATAGATCATAGCATTTTCCTTTTGGATAGAGAAGATTATAGCATTGAAAGGAAACATTAAGAAATCAAATTGTGTCTACACACCTTGCTGCCACAATCAAGCTTCATTCATGCGCTCAGCTGCCTGGTGATACTGGTAGTCACCATCCTCTAGTGCCTCACCTTCCTCAGGGCCATCAGGTTCAACATTGTGAGGTTGCACCTGATAACTGGCTTCCATCTTACCATAAGAGTCTATATGATAGTACTCATGCTCATGCCTCTTTGAATGTTCAGTTTCACGCCCATGTCCATCTTGATCATAGCCATAGGGCTCATAGCTTCTGTGTTGCTCGTACTGGCCATAGCTATAATCCTGTACATAATTTGACATATTTTTGTCATGTTTGGGCCCACCATTGGTATAGTCAGCATCCCTCTCATGCACATGACCACGGTCTCATTCATGACTAGGGCGCTCGTAATCTCTCTCCCGTTCCCTGCCCCTCTCACGATGGCGATCATGATAGCGACCATAGTCCTTTTTTCTATCATAGTCCCGACCACGATCCCTTTCCCTATCTCTGTCACAGCGATCACGGTCACGACCGTGATCTCTTTCCCGGTCCTTCCCTCGCTCCCTGTCCCGAGTCCTGTCACAATCTTTATGGTGGTGCTTTTCTTCTCTAGAATCATGATCACGAGCCCGATCATGTGAGCGTCCACGGGTTCTCTCATCACGGTGATCTCTTTCACGAACCCTTTCACGAGACTTCCCCTGATCCCTGCACAGATAGTTTGACAAAGAAGCATATAACATAGGCACCAATGTAAGATGATGATGCACTAAACTTGTTTACATAGCATGTAGATAGAAAACATAATTAAATCACAGTTCACAGATGTTACCTATCAGCACGATGATCATCCCTCCTAGGCTCCTCTGATCTGGGGCGCCCTGCTGTCCCAGTATGGTGTTGCTCCCTGATTAACAAGAAATAATCGGAGGATAAAACAATAATAATAACCAGAAATCATACTGTCAATCTAACAGATCACAATAGTACCCAAGAAAATCATCCATGTGTTTCAATAGTAATATTGAAATGTGAACATATAGCACACTATAAATTCCTCTTCCTATCAACACAACAGAAAAACATAACCAATATGTTCAGTAACACAGAAGCCTACAGATCAATCAAATCCAACACCTAATTTAAAAACTTCATAAGAAAATGCAACAGCATTCAAACAAATGTTCAAAATGGAAAAAATAAACAACGAACATACCTCGTAGAATCCTTCTTGTCAGCATCACCACCACCAATCCTGCTTGATCCAAGTCCACCACCCAATCTCCTAGGCCGCCAATTTGGAACAGTTCTACCACGCTCCACATCAACCAGCACCCTCTTGTTGTCTAACTTTTTCCCATCTGCTTGCTTATAAGCAGCTGATAACAAACCAGATTAGCAGAGAAATGTCAGTTTACAAAATTGAAGCCTGCATCGGGTATACGTTAAAAAATTGCTACGTACAACATTTGCAGAAAGTTACTTTTCATATCTCGGGTGTGCGTATACTCTATGAAAGCATATCCTCTTGGTTTATTGGTATTCTTGTCAGTTACAATCCGCACCTACAAAGATAAAAGAGTAATCTACAGTTATCAAAATGACGGCTCCATGGAACTGACAATGTATTAATAGTTGTTGTCACAATTGTTTGGTCATTGTTAGCATATTATGTGTTGCACGACAGACGGGCATCAAGCCTAAAACAGCCGTGCTAACCTTGCATGTGAAGGGCTTCCAGAGAGGTGCAAAATCCAGCACAGATCAACATAGTTGGAGTAAAATGTGATATCTGACCGTTGGGAAAGCATTGCATATCCCCTTACCAGGGATCTTACTAAAGGAAAAGGGTACACAGAATGCTATATATACAATACCATGTTACCCTCTTCATTGTAAATGATTTGTCCAACATTTGTGATCAAGGCATTGGCAGTGACATGAGTTACAGAAGTTAAGGTGGTATAAACACAAGCATGTGGGTTATACTCCTTACAGACAAAATGGATGAACCCTCAACTCTAGGAGTTGTGAAATGCCGTTAGCATTAAAATGCCGTGCTCCACTGAAAGGACCTATAAACACTATACTCACCAGAGGACCTATGTGATTAGGCCCAGACAGTAGAAGTCTGCAGATAAGCTGCTTTTTGCAAAATAGAAAAAGCGATCTATGCTTACTTGTGTCATTCCCAGAATTACCACGATTGTCTGCCACAATAATTCAGTATGGTAGGTGCAACTTTGTACAGTTGGAAATTAAGTCTACCTGAGCTGCCTTTGGTAGAAGCAAAATGTTTTGATATCTTCTTCAAAAACATAATTAGCAACGGAAAGACTTATACAGGGAAAAATAAAAATCTGGGGTTTAGAGGCTGAGCAATTTTGTTTCTCATAAGTAAAACCATTGCATTTTTACTGATCTTATGAAAAACTACCAACTTAAATAAGCATAGATCACTTTTTTAGAAATCACAATCAAACTACCTTATGAAAAACTATGAGCAAATGACTAACTAAATCACCAGCAGACACAGATTGCAAGAATAAGCATTACCTCAACCATAATTGTATGAATCCAACTTAAATATCTGAAAGTGTAAAGGTTGCTTACAAAAGTAGTTGCATCAACCTTGTACAGAGGCTTGACAAGACAACCAAATATTTTGCTGAGATGGTTAACAGTTATTTGATACAAAATAACTGACATATGTTACTTCATTTTTTGCTTATTTGATGTTTCAGCAGTTGGATTTCCACAAATAATAAGAAAGTAGTGATTAAAGACACCTTCAAGATCAGAAACCCAATATAAAATCGATAAGAAAGAGCAGGGTAGCGCTAAATAAAAAACAAGGAAAGCTCTATTTCGTTGATAGAGATTTATTGATGTACTAGTGTGATGTTACTAGACGACTAACAGAGAAAAGGCAGAAAAGGTGTTCCCAATTTTTTTCTGCAAATATTTGCAAGAAAATTTCAAAACATCAAAGAATGTAAAAAAAAAAAAATCAAAAGATCCTTATCATAGAAAGAAATTTGCTCTATGATTGTGACACAATATGGAATACAGTGGTTGCAAAGAAAAACCATTTCGTTTTCACCTTTTTTTTTAACAATGGAACCCTATCAATTAAAATTATCAAAAACCTTACCACAGTGCAATAACTTGGCCTGCACTGGAATTTACCACATGTACTTACCCTTTTAATAGGCCCATATGTTTCAAACTCCTGTTTAAGCCTATGTTCGGACGTCTCATAATTCTGCAGAAGTTTGATGTGGTTAACACAATTTAAGTAACTAACACATCTTACCAAATATATTATTTGGGCATCATAAATGCTTGATGATACAGAAACTTACAAGTCTTGCAACAAAGAGTGTTTTGTATGGGTCACCAGTGGTATTGGGATCACCCTGTGGATCATCTAAAAGAAAGAACTTCAGAATAATGATAATTAGCTCCACCATCTAAAAGAAAAAAGAAGGTTTCAGAATTAACTCACATTTTTGAAGATCTTGTGCAACTTTAGCTGCACCTTGCTCAAGCTTATTCTGGCGGATCCTAGCATTCTTTTCAGCCTATTGTACAGAACATGTAATAATGAATTAGGAGATGAACAAAAGGATGCAACAATATAGTGTGTACAATTTGTAATGCTGTGAAGACAGATTACACCATATCATTGAAAGAATTGGTGAGGAGTATTTGTTATTTTGCATAGCTGGAAGAATTATCTAACTGGAACATACTCGAATCGTACATGCCTTTCCAGCAAAAATAATTAGCTAGGCTATCATTTAGAAACACCTGATAGGATGTGCTCAGTAAGTGAGATGTTTGCTAGAAGCAGATTTCAGAACTAGCGCTTTAACTTTTGTAAAGACAGAGATATTTCAATTAAAAACAGTTGACATACTACTTTCAGTTGCATTAACTGACAAGCAGACTCTGAAACCTCATCTAAATTAGCAGAAAAACAATACTAACAAGTCTGTTTGCATATAATACCTGTGTGGCACCATGAAACTTGTGCAGGACCCATATAACAACATAATAACAATATTGCCTAACCCAACAGAGATCGTATTAGCAGCAATTAAAGGAGCCTACCCTTGTCTCGCACTTGGGAACAGGTGGGGCGTACTCAGGATCCCCGGGCTCAGCAAAGTGCGATACAAACTGTGCCATCCCTGCAACCAAACAACAGAGACAACATCCATCAGTCCCAGTGGCGGACCTGCCATGATGGCAGGGTATTCTCAGGAATACCCAACATTTTTAGAAAACAATGAATATATTTTGTGTATGTATATATTTATAATTTATACTACCTCATTTGGAACGTAGAATTTTTATATGAATTGTTCAGGAGTTTCAGTTCTGTTTGGAACACAGTAATTACGTTTTTTTTTTCTATGAAGTTTCTCTATGATTTCTGTGAAATTTTTGCGTTCCAAACGGGCCTTCGTATTAAGCAGTTCAATTTCATATGAAGAAAACAGGAAACATGAAGGGCTCCTTTGGAACGCAGGATTTTCACTGGAATTTCACAAGCACATGAATTAGTTCATTTTCGCAGAAAACACATAGTAAATGGGAAAAAAAAATCCTCCAATCCAGCCGATTTTTTCCTCCAGTCCAAGAGGCCAAATTTTTCCTCCAATCCAATGGAGGCCTTAAATAAAGCCAAATTTACTTTCAATTGAGCAAATCTGTGCAAATGAAGAAGAAATTTCACATATCTATTTCTTAAAAATCATTAATTTGTTTTTTGCTTACTCCCCCGTTCCTAATTTGATGTCATCATTAACTTCTAAAATCAACTTTGACTATTCGTCAAAATTTTGATGAATATCATATAGTTTGTTATAATTTACTTTATCTTTAAAGTTATTTGAATCACAACTTGATATTTTTGAAATAAAACAATCAGTCAAAGTTGATGTTAGAACTCAATGTCGATAACAATTTATAAATGAAGTGTGTCACATAAATTTTTTTCTTTAATGGATCAGGAATACCCAACTCTCATTTCCTGAGTCCGCTACTGATCAGTCCGTCAGTCCGCAGACCTGCGCTCTACTTGCCAAATTAAAAGGCAAGACAAAAAAGTCCCCAGCCTCCAGAAAATTACCGGTGTAGGCCGGGAGCTTGCGCTTCTCAAGCGGCGCCTTGTACTCGAGAGGTGGGCGAGGCTCGAAGAGCTTGAGCAGGTTGGGCGTCAGCCCTGTCGGGTGGATCTGGCCCATCTGTCATACAAACCCCAGAACAGAAACGAATCAAACAGGATATCAATAGGGTTAGGGTTTATTGGGACGAGGAAGACGGCAAGGCTTACGAGCTTGAGCTGCTGGACATTGGGGCGCTGGCCGCCCTTGGGGCGGGAGTCCATGCTGGGCCCCCGCATCTGGCCGCCATGGCCAAAGTCGCCCATCGCGGCGTCAGGGGCAGAGGTGTGAGCGGGGGCAGCGGCGGCGAGTTTGCGGGCATGCGAGGGAGCGCGTTCCCGGTTCGGAGAAAGAGGCGACCAAGCGAAAGAAGAGGTACTCCTCCGTTCGCTTTTACTTCATTCGAGCATTCAAATTTTTTCTTTATTTTTCAATATAAATTTAACCACCAATTTTCATTCCTACCTAAATAAATAGTTTCACTTTTTGTCCCCCTATCCTCGGTACATACTCCTACCTCTAAGTAAATGGTATCACTTTTCTTCACCTATCTTCGATACATGCATCTAAAGCATGCTGGAAGAGCTAGAGATAGTAAGCTCCGTTGTCTGTTCGCACTTATGCCTAGTGGATCCATAAGGGCAACAGGGTCTAATGTTACAGCTTTTTGTTTCTTGTGCGGAAGGCCAGAACGACATCTAAAACCGTACAGAGAGAGTAGTGTTTGGTTTAATTTGATATCGCAATCGTAATTAAATACGGGTTTAATTAGAAATAATGTTTGCTAATACAAATTTTATTTGTTTCGATGATTTCAATACATTGTTTGGTTGAGAAAAAATATAACATAATCAAATCAAATATAACATCTACTCCTAAATTTTCAACACAAAACATTTTCATGACATACAAATCCAGATAAATATTGCTGATCCAAATACAAGCCCAATACCAGAAACACAATACAAATGTTGTGTGACATACAAATCCAATTTATCACTAAAATTGTGGAAGTCCAGGACCTTGCCAGGTAGGGGATGGCGCCGTTGGATGGTGGAGGGCCCGCGCACCACCGGATGGAGGATCATGGTAGAGCGCATCCCCGAACGCCGCGGTGTAGGATTGCTTGAACGCAGCGGCGTCGGATGCCATGAGCGAGAGCAGCGGCAGGGCGGCATAGAAGAGCAAGGAGGCGACGCGGTCCAGATCGGTGCGTTTGAGGGTCGGTGAGGCGGCGGCGCGGTACAGGTTGGCGAGGTTGCGATGCGGGTGAGGTCAGCGAGGCAGCGGCGTGTTCGAGGGTTGGCGAGCCAGGGGCCCAGGTGAGGTCGGCAAGGTGGCCGAGGCGACGTCGACGAGGTGGCGGCACGGGCGAGGCCGGCGAGGCGGCGGGGGCGAGGCGGCAGGGGCGAGGTCGGCAAGGCTTCTGTGTGGGATAGGTCCACGAGGTGGCGGCACGGGCATCATGGCTGGTGAGGTGGCGACGCGGGCGCTGTTGTTGGGAGGCGGCATCCCGAGCATCAAGGTGGAATGGAGGCGCTGGGATCTGGACAGGCAGAGGAGCCGGTCACTGACTTGCTGACAAGAGTGAGGTGGAGAAGACGACCATACGCAGGCGAAGCACGAGGGGAGGAGAAGCGCACTGTCACCCCATCGGGTCTGCTGCGTAGAAGAGGAAAGACTCGGAGCTGAGTGGAGAAGACGATGATTGGAATCTGATACAGGGGAGTTGGGAGGGGTAACGAGTTTGTATAACCGGTAATCCGATTACGGGGGCATTCAATTACAAGAAGACTGAAACAAACACAATCAAACATAATCAATTACCATTGTAATCATATTACGTTACATTATACCGACCAAACATCGCCAGAGGGCCTATAGCAAGGTCAACAGTCAAGATCTTGTGCGGGTTCACTTGTCAGCAATGTTGTTTATGATTTTGTTTAAACTGTTAAAACCGATCGGGACCACTGGAAAAAACCAGCCAAAAACCTATTTCAAATCAAAAATTCAAAATTTGAACGAATTGCTACAGTAAACCGGTGGTTTCACCGGTTCATCGACCGGTTTCTTAGATTTTTATAGTTTCAGATTTTAAAATTTGAAATTCACTGGTTTCGATGGTTTATTAACCGGTTTTATCGGTTTGTCGGCCGGTTTTACCGGTTTTTGGTATTCCGAAATTTTTTAATTTTTCAAATATTTTCAATTTTTAAAATGAAAACTGGACCGATTTTACCAAAAACGACGAAAATTGGTCGGTTTTGAATGGTTTTAACCGTGCTTGTCAGTGAAGGAGCTGCAATCCACCACTGCATAGAGCTGAATGTGGACATTTTTTAATTCTTACCACCAAATACGTCGACCTTTTAATGTTTACCCCTTAATTTGTAAACCTTTTCTTTGAAAACACTAAATACTTTTTTACTACAAAACATACAATTCTTTTGAAATCTTAACATTTTTATTATTTTATGTTGTGTTATTATATTGTGTAATAATGAATTATATTTATTATATTATGTTTATTATACTATTGGCATCACTTAAGCTCAAATTTATTTATTTTAACATAATATAAAATAGTGAAAATAATTAAAATTTTGAGAAAATAGTATGTTTTGAAGTGAAAAACGTATTTAGTGGCTTCAAATGAAAGATTTACGGATTGAGTGGTAAGGATTGAAAGGCTAATATATTTGGTGGTAACAATTAGAAATTCTCGAATGTTCGTATTTACTGGCAGGATGTCAATTTCTTCGCTGCTGTTAAGGCTTGTTGTTTGAGTTGAAGTTTTTGAGATTTTAAAAAAAGTTAGTTAGTGGCTAGTTGAAAAACTGACTGATGAAATTTGAATGTTAGTTTTTTAAATATACTTTTAACTTTTTTGCATATCAAGAGCTAAAACAACAGTTTTTAGTAAACTTTTTAGCTTTTAGTTTATTTCTGTAAAAGCTAGTTTTTTAAAATCTTTTTTATTTCAGCTTTTCAATTTTTAACTTTTCAGCTAAAAAAATAGCTAAGAAGCTAAAAAAAAGGGTCTTAAACTTTCAGTTGGTGGTTTGGGGCGTCTCGCCTCCGTGGCGCAGCGCTGGTAGGTGGGCCCCACAGCCACCTCCCGTGACTCCATCCCCGCACTGACTGACGAACTATCTACATCGAAAAAAAGAAAGGAATCCCTTGCGGCATTCCTAGTTTGCCCTCATATCTGCGCGCATGCCCAAAATCGCCGCCGCCACCAGAGTCCACCGCGCCGCTGTGCCTTATCACCATCGAGGCTGCGACACCAAGTACGGAGTCATGGTCTCGCCCCACCGCTCTGCCCTTCCCCGCGCCGCCTCCGCTCGACCGGCGCAGCCTCCGCTCCACCCTGCCTCATGCTGCCTCTGACCAAATCGCCGCCTCTGCTCTGTCGTTCCCTGCGCCGCCGCCGCTTCACTGTTCCCTGCAATGCCTCCGACCCAGCCGGCACCACCGCCGCTCCGCCCTTCCCCGCGTGAGGAGAAGGAAAGCATAAGGAGCAGCAGCCGACGAGGAGAGCATAAGGAGCCGCTCCCACCTGGAGGCCGCGATTGAAGGAGCTAGCTGCTCCGACCATGGATCTGTGGGACAAGCTCCGGCTCGGCTACTCACCGTGGAGACCGCTGCCGCCGTCGCCTGGGAGGTCCCAAAGGAATCGCCTCGATAGCTCCTCAGGAATCACATGGAACAGGACGACGGGAAGAGATAAGGGGGCTGTTTGGATGGTTACATATGCAAACCTTACCAAAATTTGGTGCTGCCAATGCATGGATGTTACTCAAATATAATCCAAATGATTATGTTTGGTTTGTAGACGTACCAAAATTTGGTTACATTAGTATGATATGTGAGGTCTACATGTCATTATTTTTTTTAAAGAAAACATATTCATGTAAGATTTTATTTTATAGATTTAATTGCGATGAATATAATGGTGCAAACTGATTGTAATTTTGATATACAATTTGAGTTATTATCGCGGGAATACAACTTAACAAAGAATATTGAAGTTCGTGCAATCAATGAGCTTGGGCCATGGAGAATGGATTGTGCACATGGGTAGGTCCATCTAAAATCTTTGGAATACTTAATAAATAAGTATAAATAGAAAATTCTTGTAATGCCTGCAATAAAGATGGATAAATAACAAATTCTAGAACTGCTAATAAAGGAATTTACTTTGACTTGATCATAATCTGGTTGATTTTTTTTTCAACAGTTTTTTTATTTACACAGTTTGTATAAGTGTAGAGTTACTTGTTACGAATATTTGTTCAGATGGTATATATGTTATTATGTTATATTAGTATGTTGTTATGTCGGATTTAATACCGGTTACCGATTTAGTATATTCCCATCCGAATTTGTCCATTTCCGAAAACCTGAATTTATCCCTTTAGTTTTTGTTATCGAATTTCTCATTTTTATTTCTGTCTGGTGTCACAAATATGGAAACGAAAACGATTTAGCTGTTTTTTCGACCGTTTTCACTCCTATGCGCCGCCGGTCCGAGACCACTGGGCGAGCACGCTCGGTTAGATCAGTACTCCTGCTTCGATAGACGGTGAGAACCGATCTCTCCTCCCCAATCCTCTGGAGAGTCCCGGCCACGTAGACAGAAGGGTGCTTCCATCTATCTGTAGCTCCGGCAGGATTTCTTATTGTGTGTTGTTCTGTCTAAATTGGATCTGGTGCTGAAAAACCTACGATTTGTGGTAATTTTCTATAAAAAATATGGTACTGAAAAATCCATGATTTGTGGTAATTTTCTATCAAAAAATGGCTTTCTCCCTCTATGCAGGGTGCATGAGTAGCTGCTTGTGCTGCTTTCTTTAAAAAATTCCTTTTGTGTTCAGAATTCTGTAAATCTTGGAGCCACTAAAAGTTATTTTTCCTATCAGTGTGAATTTGGTTGAATTTAGGTTGTAGGAGTAGTTTGTTAATCTTTTGCAACAGAAGCTTTTTCCCGTAGGAGTTCTAATTTTGTTCTCAGGACCCTTGATTCCTACTGGCTACTGAATCAGTTTTGTTCCAATTATCTGTAAATTGTTAAACTGTCTGATCTTTCATAGTTCAAACCATATTAGTCATGTATTATAGCCTCTTGATACTCCCTATGGTGATTTGAGTATAATCCAAGATTGTTCTGAGTTTAAACGCATCAAATTATATGAATGGGCTATCATATAATACTAAGTAATTTCTCATTTACATTACATAATTGTTTCTCCTGATAGTCTGATTCTGGTTTCTGCTTTTTACCATCAAAACCAGTGCTTTTTACGCTATATTAGTTTTTAGGTAACACCTGCCACTCCATTGTGCTTTGACAATACTATCATCGTAGGCTAGCAACAGGTGATTTCACCATATATTCCATGATTATATATATTTGTTGTGGAAGCTGCTATTCTTCACTCAGTATTCTTCACCCAGACCCAAAGTTGGGCCAGCGCACGCCCCAACCGCGCCCCTGGCTGTGCCCCCGATGCGCACGACGACCCCGCGCCCCATCGCCTCCGCCGCCGCCCACTACCGCCGCTCGCTCTCAGCATGGCGCCCCCACCGGCTCCGTCACCCCTGGTTCCGATGGTGCCGCCGCCTCCGCCACCACCCTCCTCCGTCGCCGCGTTAAATTCTAGGCGTGAGACGCCCTCACCCGACACCGCTCACCGTCGGTGACCACCATCGCGACTGGCGCCGCCCCACCCGCATCGCGCCCTCCCACCGCTGGGCCTACCTTCCTCTATTTTCTATGTCCGGTGACAGAGAGGATGAGCTTTTGGGGTATAAATCCACGCAGTTAAGGATTCTCCGGTGACGATGATGACGGCGGCTACGCTGCGAGCTCGCCGGAACCTTAGAAGTTACTGAATCTAATGACGTGATCCGCACTGATAAAAAGAAATTACTAAAGAAAACAAAGAAAACTACTGAAAAAGAGAAAATTACTAACGGAGTAGAGAAATTACTGAAGTGATCGTAACAAAAAATTACTGAAGGTAAGTTAATAAAAAAAAAATTGGTCGGTTGGTGGCCGTGGGTCGTAGGCGCGCA
This sequence comes from Zoysia pacifica, assembly GCA_001602315.1. Classification (NCBI taxonomy): domain Eukaryota; kingdom Viridiplantae; phylum Streptophyta; class Magnoliopsida; order Poales; family Poaceae; genus Zoysia; species Zoysia pacifica. Next base: position 254,918 of record BCLH01000099.1, read on the forward strand.
CGGGAGGGGCACGGGGGCACACCGGTCGTTTTGGTCAGTTGGCTTGGTCGTTAGCTGGTTAATTGGCTATGGGTGGAGAATAAGCTATTCTTCACCTAGGGTGAAGAACAACAAATGTATATTTGTTGTTCTGTACATTTTTATTTTTGTTGCTCTTCTTAAGCTCTGTAGCCATCTAAGTTGCTAAATACTACTCCTTCCGGTTTTAAATTATTGACACCATTGACTTTTAATATCAACTTTGACCATTTGTCTTATTCAAAAAATTTGTTCAAATGTGTAAAATTTTATTATTATTTGATTTATCATTAATAGAATTTAAATTACAACTACTAATTTTTTGCATTGGAACAAATTTTTTGAATAAGACGAATAATCAAAGTTGATGTTAAAAGTATATCAATAATTTAAAACCAAAAGGAGTACCTGCTAAAAGTTTTACTTCTACAGAATTTCTAGCAAAAGTTATAACATTGATAATACAGCTAGCCAAGAGTTATTTCGAGCTTCCTCTGAAAGATACAGGGGAAGTTCCATTGTGCCCATCTAACTGGTTTTCTCAAGCATGCTGTTGGACGGAGAACCAAAGATTGTTGACAAGTTGTCACGAGTACATGTACTCCTGGTACTTTGCCAGGGAGGAACTAGAAAAGTTTTTGCCATCAAGGAGAGATGGTCACTACTACAAAACGAGGCTACGGTGTCACTCAAAAAATTATAACAATATCGACCGAGCGTAACAGCCGACACTAACAAGTCTCAATAGCCCCCTAACATTACGAACCGACACTGTTGTAACAGAAACAGTGTCAGACGCAAGTGACATCATTCTACAAAACGACACTAATTTCTCATATTATACAATAGTGTCAGTACCAAAAGACGTCACGAACTACTGATAGTATAAAACACGACACCAATTTCGATCATTGCTTACTCCATCCACATTGGACACTAGAAAGAAACACAATAATGTCGGACAAACATGATCTAACAAAAACCGAACATATCAGTGTCGGTCGGGCTGACGTCGAGAAAAACCGAAACTAGTGTATCTTAGCAGTGTCAGTTTTTGGTGTCGTAGTTCAGACGACACTGCTATCGCTTGTATTGTATTGTTTATGATGATCTCAATATGTCTGAAACTGGTATTTCGTATATAAATACTCGTCCACTTTCTCTCGTCGGGGCACTCTGTTCAATTTTATTTCAGAGAGTGTGTCCGTACGGCGGCCAAGAAATGGAATACAAGGGGGGACGGTTTTCATTCTGTTTTTAATCAAAGGATATTGCTCCTGGAGGTAAATCCATATCATGTTTGGAAGTTTTAGTCTTATGACGTGGTTTTCATGTAGGTTTAGGGCGGGATATCATGATAGGAGTTTGAAGTAAACCTAGCATGTACAAGCGTAGATTTAGAGCAGGTTTTGTAAATCCCAACTAATTTTGTTGATCTCTAAGAGTATTAGTACATAGTTAATTAGCTAGATCTCTAGTTTACATATATATTTAGAGCGGGTTTTGTAAATCCCAACTAATTTTGTTGATCTCTAAGAGTATTAGTACATAGTTAATTAGCTAGATCTCTAGTCTACATATATAATAAGACCTACATTATGGTGCGGGTGGGGGCAGGGGAGAGAGTGAAAAATTAATTGTATATCTAGTTAATTTTATATCCTCTACATTATGGTGCGGGTGGGGGCAGGAATCCATTTCTATATTTCAAAATTGTCACTTCATTTGTCGAAGCCGCTAAGACCAGAAATGTACATATGAAACAAATAGATTATGGTGTCGATGTAAGAAGTGCAAGAATGTTGTAATGTTTGACACGCTTGAAACAATCTGTGAGCACTTGGGTGAAAATGGTTTTATTGAGAACTACTTAATATAGACCAAATATGGAGAGACACAAGCAAATACACCAAGCACTAGAGAACAAGAAGTTAAGATTGGATACAACAAAGAGAGGGTAAGAGGTGAAGGCAACATCGAAGAGCCAAGGTCAGAAGAAAACAACACGGACCAGAGAGATGAAAGAAACAATGATGATTGTGATGTGTTTCATGAAAGTCACGATATTGAAAGCTTCGATGTCGAGGAACTGTTGCGCCACATTAGACGCGAGGAAATACTAGAGAACAAAACGAGAGGCTTAGATAATTTACATTTTGGAGAAGGCATCGAAAGACCTTCTATACATTGAATCAAACGGGTGTGATAAGGATTGCATGATATTGTAAACGATGCTTGATCTTCTCACACTAAAGGCCAAATATGGGTGGTCAGACACCAGCTTCAATGAATTGCTAGAGCTCTTAGCCAAATTTTTACCGAAACCGAACAATTTGCCAACTACCATGTACCTTGCAAAGAAATTATTGTCATCATTGACACTGGGCATACAAAAATACACGTTTGTCCGAACCACTACATATTGTACTACAAAGAGTACGCAAACGACGTGAGATGTCAAGTGTGCAATGCCAGTCGGTACAAAAGAAATGATCTAAGTGACGATTCAGGTTCTGTGGATCAGCAAAACGGAAAGAAAGGGAGGAAGATGAAGAAAAGCATTGGTAGCAGTCTGGATGACTAAGATGACGACAATAGAAAAGTTCCAGCACTTGTGATGTGGAACCTACCAGTAATAGATCAATTGAAGCGACTATTCTCCAACTCTAGAGACGCTGAACTCATGATCTGGCATGCGGCCTCTGTTGGGCGCAAAAAGGACGGGAAGCTCGGCACCTGGTCGATGCTCGACAATGAAAAACCTTTGACGTTAAGCATCCTGAATTTGCCAGAGATCCAAAAAACTTAAGGCTAGGCTTAAGTACTAATGGAATGAATCCCTTTGGTGAGATGACAAACCCACATAGTACTTAGCCAGTGATTCTAAGCCTATACAACATACCGCTGTGTCACAAGAGAAAGTATCTTATGTTAGCTATCCTTATTTCTGGTTCTAAACAAGCTGGCAATGATATAGATGTCTTTTTAGAACCTTTAATGGAGGATATGAAAAAGTTATGGGAAGATGGGTTTTGTACTTGGGATGCTTACAAACAAGAGAGCTTCACACTGTATGCCATGACTTTTGTTACCATCAATGACAATCCCGCACGCTTGACACTAACTGGATAGGTTAAAGGGAAGATAGGACGTGTAGTATATCTTAACCAAACATCATCGATGTACCTTCCTTTCTCATATAAGTTGGTGTATATGCGGCACCGATGATTCTTACCAAAAAAGCACAATTATCGTGCAATGAAAGATCAATTTGATAGTACACAGGAGAAAGATTTGGCACCGACCAATCGTGATGGTAAATTTGTGTTTGAATTGGTACGAAATATTCATACCATCTTCAGTAAAGCAGTGAAAGGAAAAAAGGAAGAAAATGATAAGGCTCTAGGAGATGTACTGTTTAAAAAACAATCGATATTTTATTAATATTTATCATACTGAAAAGAGTTGGAGATTGACCATGCCATAGATACAATACATGTTACGAAGGGTGTTTTTAAAAGCATGATTGGTACTTTATTGGGTATCCCAGGCAAGACAAAGGATGGACTTAGAGCTCGTAGGGACCTAGAAAAAATAAGAATAAGCCAGAACTTCATCCTCAGATAAGACCAAATGAAAAGTATTACCTTGCACTGGCTAGCTTTACCCTCACACTTGAGGAGAAAAAATCAATATGCAAGTGTCTACGTGGTGTTAGAGTCCCCACAGGTTTCTCATCGAATGTTAAAAATCTCGTTTCAATGTCTGAGCTGAAGCTGACTGGGTACAACACTCATGACTGTCATACCATGCTCACCCTTGCAATCAGGGTTGTCAAACAACCTAGCCATCATACGAATGTGCCACTTCTTCAATGCTATATTCAAGAAGGTAATCGACATTACTGAGTTGGAGAAGACACATAAACAGATGAGAGAGACTATGTGCCAGCTCGAGATGTGCTTCCCACTATCTTCCTTTGATATGATGGAGCATTATATGGTTCACATAGCAGATCAAATTTTTGTCCTCAGCCCTGTTTATCTGCATCACATATATTCATCACTTGTTCCATACATGCGCAATGATGGCGAGGGGAAGTTCGTTCAAGCTAAGTAATTAAAGTTGTCATAATTTTGTAATCAAATTATTTGCAATATAATTATTAAATATTATATTATAAATGTGTCCTCTTGTTTTGAGATATTAAGGCTAATATTTTTTTCCTCCGTGCCAAATTACTAATGTTCCATACGTTGTAATATATAATTTATGTAATGAAAAAAGAAAAACGTACAACAATATGTCCACATTGGACATTGCACCGGTTTATAAGCCCTGGCTTTCTGACGTTTCTCGAGGAAGCATGTAAACTGTATGTCCAGATTGAACACTGTTCAATCTGGACATACAGTTTACATGCTTCCTCGAGAAACATCAGAAAGCCAGGGCTCATAAACTGGTCGACGCTTGCAAGAATAGTCGAGGTGAAACTAAAGTACAAGTAATAGTGTCAGTCAAGTATGACATAAGTGGCAGACGACATTACATAAATCAATACTGTCGGTCCAAAATGACGTCAGCAGAAACGACAGTACAATGGATTATATTTAAAAAAGAAGAATGTACAACAATATGACTAGGTTTGTTGTGGAGGTTACGCAGTTATGCGTAACCTCCACTGCGAACCTGTGCCAGACAGTTTACACAATTCCTCACCTATAAATAGACAGCCAGAGCTTATAAGTTGGTCGACACTACCAAGGATAGTCGAGATGGGACTAAAGTTACGTCACATAGTAGTGTCAGAAAAGTTTGATGTCAGCATAAACTGACATTACAATATATAATAGTGTCACTCCTGTATGACGTCAGCATAAGCTAATATTACAACTAGCAATAGTGTTGGTCATGTATGACGTCAGCAGAAACCGATATTAAAACTAGAAACCGAGAACTTTTACTAACTTGTAGTAATAATATTTATAAACTTACATAACTTGAGAACATAATACTTATAAAATTATAAATTACTACTACTACTACTACTTATAATAACTACTCTTCCTTGTGCGAGTCCTTCTCTTCCTCCTCTTTAACAGCTGACTTGGCCACCTTGGTGAAGAAGCGCTTGATGCTCGCCTCTGCCTCCTTGGTCGCTGCGTCGGGATGGGACGCTAGCTGAATGAGGGTATCAAAGGGGAAGTTAGGTTGGCACAACTTTACCATAGACAGTATACGGTCCGCAACTGCCTGCGCTAGCTCTCGGTGCTCCGACTCCATCGTCTCAGGGAGATGACTCAGCATCCCTTCCAATAGACCCATGACATGGAGGAAGTGGGCAGGAGACTCCTCTTGGAGTAAAGGGAGCTGCAGACTCCCCAGCTTCAGCTTCTTCACAGCTCCATTCACCTTATTGAAGATGTCCGATGCCATGTCGGTTTGAAGCCGGATGGACCCCCACAGAGCGTCAAGATCATGGCGGAGGGACACCCGCAGAGCCTCTGACTCCTGAAGCTGCCTCTCCAGCTCCTGCACTCTCTGGGCCGCCATCTAAGAAGCGCACGGAGACGAAAGATGGTTGGAAGATGGTTCGAAGAGATGTAAAAGATGAGATGGTTTTAAGAGCGCAGTTGTGACCCCTTTTATAGCCTTTGGATCCTTCTAGTGGGCCCGAGCTAATAGTGTCGGTCAAGCATGACATTAGCATAAACCGACATTACAGTGTACAATAGTGTCGTTTATGTATGACGTCATCAGAAACCGATATTACAACTAGCAATAGTATCGGTGAATGTTGATGTCATCTTTGAGCGACATTTACAGTAGAGTACCAATTAATATATCTCAAAATCTTCGATGAACACATGGACAAGATCATTACAAATTACAGTACTGATATTTTACAAAATCATTACAAATAGAGTACGTGTCTTCAAGAGGTTTGACGGAGCCTGAAACGAAAGGGTCCACGTGTACTCCTACTCAACGGCGGCGAGGACCTCGAAGGCCGATGCCTGTCACTGCTCTGGCTCGATCCGCGCTGGAGGGGAACGTGGAGATAAAATACAAGATGTAGGCTAGAAGACTAGAAATATCATGATGACAATAGTGCAAGAGCGAGAGAAGATGAGGACGTTGTTGATGAGCGTCCGCCTGCTCTTCACCTTGCATCGGCCCGCCGCAAGGTGAAGAGCATATAGGCATTCATCAACAACATTCGCATTTTCAATCACCCTTGCACTATTGTCATCATTATATTTCTAGTCTTCTAGCCTACATCTTGTACTTTATCTCCGCGTTCCTCACCAGGCGCGGGCCGAGCCGGACCAGTGACAGGCACCGGCCTTTGAGGACTTCGTCGCCGTTGAGCAGGAGTACACACGGACCCTGCCGTTTTAGGCTCCGTCAAACCTTTTGAAGACAGTTCTCGGCTCTGTCAAACCTCTTGAACAGAGTTTAAACAAAGTTTCGGGCTTTGTCAAACCTCTTGACAAAGATTACAGGACACCAAACTTGATTTGACAAACTGCTTCAAATGAATGTAATAGATCTGGTAAACAAATGATGTTGCAAATACATTTGACAATTGAAATATAGAACTTGTATATGCTCACCTAGTGACCAGGCTACCCATGCGCGACTGGGCATCACAAGTAACAACCGAAGAAGGACCATACATGCGGTGTGACGGGCGGAGGCTAAGGAGCGTGCGGCGGCTGTCGGGTGAGAAGCAAGGGGGGCGGGATTCATATATAGGCGAGATTGAGTAGGGTTTAGTTAGTAGTGTTGGTCGGTGTCACACCCTAAATTGGGCATGTGAACTTTTCTTCACCAAAATAAAGTAAAATTTCCAATTATTTAAATAATTTTAATTATTATTGGTTTGTTCTCAATTTTAAAAGTATTCAAAATTTCCTTGAAAATAAAGTTTTAAATGTTTTTGTCTAATATTATCTTACTTTAATAAAATGATTTTGTATTTATCTTCAAACCAATCTTATTTGATAAAAAAATAATAAAGAGGTGTTTTCCCTAAATTTGATTTTTGAAAATAAGTCTTTAAAACATAATTTTATTGTGAACTTTGATTCTAGTTGGAAACTTTCAAATGAAGTAAAATGAATCTATCTCAAATTATTTCAATGTTTTGGAAATAATCTTGTAAAATGATTTTTGGTATTTAGAAGCAAGTTTTATTTGATTTACAAAAAAAAGAAGGTGCTTTCTCACAATTTTAATTTTCGAAAAGATATCTTGAAAGTATGATTTTTATTATAAAACTTTGTTTTATTTGAAAAGGTTTCAATGAACGCTTGAAATTAATTTATCTCAAATACTTTCAAATGTATTCTTCTATTGTTTCAAAATAAAATAATTGGATAAAATAAATTATAATCAATAAAATAAACAAAAGGAAAGAAAAGAGGTTTTCCTGAATTTTGGATTCTAGAAATAGATGTTTTAAAATATGTTTTTATTTGAAATGGTTCAAATAAAGTGAAATGCATTTATCCCAAAATATTTCAAATTAATCCTCTCATTTTCAAATTAATCCTCTCATTTTCACTTAATAGAAAGTGTGTCTCTATTGTATGCGTTTATGCAAAAGAACCCTATGTTGCCTTTGCCTTGTTTGTTATCACATGTCATTTTTTCTCACACTTGCTGAGTACATCCTGTACTCAACCTTGCTTTTATCAATGTTGCTCAGTAGAAAGCAAAGTTTAAGAGGACGTGGAAGACACAAGGGTGGAAGTGTTGGTTTGCCGTCTCTCCGATCGACTGCCTGTGGAAGCTGCGCTATGCTTGGTTTTCTTTTTCGCTGCAATTTGGTAATTATTTTAATTCTCTTTATTCGTGACATTGCTCTGTTTTACCATTAATGAAGTCACTTTATGTGTGAAACTTGATTTCTGAGCACACATAAAGGGTCACTTGGTTTTAGCCTTAAAACCGGGTGTGACAGTCGGTATGACATCACCAATAAACAACATTACAATAACAACAGTGTCGATTTTTTACTTCTGTAGTGTCGGTTCAAAGTGACCGAAATTACAACGTCACTCAGCAAACATAACAAAACATTTCAATTTTTTTAAGCACCAAATGTTCCATTTATTTGTACAATGTTTTCTAGATGATAAGCAATCCTATTTCATTTTAGAATGTATTTTTTTTATAAATTTTGTTATAACTTTCCACCTATATTCAACATTTTCTTATACTCATAATGTGTAGTTCCATATGATTGCTAACTTATAGTTCCATTTGAACTAAAATTTTCAAGAAAAGACTCAAAAAATTCAAAAAAAAATTTCAGGTTCCTTACACAATGCAATTTACAAAAACCAAATTGTAGTTCAAATATCATTATATACATCGAGAAAAAATAATAAATAAATTGTTAAACTTATTAACAGTGTCGGGCAGGATGACATCAGCTTAGACCGACATTGCAATGCTACAGTGTCGGTCTTTTACTTCTGTAGTGTCAGTCAGACTTGATCGAAATTACAACGTCACTCAGCAAACATAACTTAAATTATTTCAAATATTTTTATGCGCCAAATGTTCCATTATTTTGTACAATGTTTTCTAGATGATAAGCATTCCTATTTAATTTATAATGTATTTTTTTAATAAATTTTCTAATCACTTTCAACGTATTCAACGTTTTCTTGTACTCATAACGTATAGTGCCATAATGGTTGGTAACCTATAGTTCCATTAGAATTAAAATTTTTATGAAAGTACTCAAAAAAATTCAAACAAAAATTTGTCAGATTCCTCACACACTGCAATTTACTAAAATGAAATTGTAGGTCAAATATCATTATATACTTCGAGAAAAAACATTAAAGATATTGTTAAAGTTATTAGCAGTGTTTGTAGTGTCGGTTATCGTGTCATCATAGTGCCCGACATTGTTAATGTTACTATATAAGCGGGACTTGTCGCTTCGTTCCACACTAAACCTAGTGGCCTTTTCATTTTCCGCGTGATGCCGTTACGCTGTCGAAATTTTTCACCAACCCTAAACCCACCACTGCCGCTCTCGTCGCTGCTCCTCCGGCACCGGCCGAGGCCACTCGATCGTCCTCCTTGGCTCGGGCACCAGTCGCGGCTGCGCATCCTCCTCTGACCTCTGGCTGCGCGTTCGCCTCTGACCTCGGCGTCCACCGTGTTTCCTGCTACGTACGGCACCGGTCTCCCGGTGTCTCCTCCCCCCTCACCCACTCTGGAACCCTAATGTAAGTACCCTCTACCATTCTTTCTTAGTAAGCCGCCTCCCCTTCCCTATTTCGGCAATCTGCAAACTGTAAGTCGCATCCTTTCCCACCATTGTTCCTCTCAATTCTTGTGGCTTCGAAATACTATATGACATTTTTGATGTATATACATATTATTTTTTAGTTTATGGATACATTGTAAGACCTTTGCAACAAAGGTAAAATTCCTAATTCCTATGTTTCTCCTGTGAATTTGATTTGATTTCTATGAAATTCTTGTGTGAATCCTTTGAAATTGCTGTGTGAATTACAATGTCGGTTTGATGACGTCAGTGATCTACACTATTACTGTATAGTGTCAGTATTGCTGACATTATCTTTGACCGACACTACTATAACACCTGTCCTAAATTCTCTTATATATAGGAAGGTTGCTATTGCTATATGTCATCTAGATTATAAACATAATCTAGTATAATCAAATTGTAGGCACAATGTACTTTTCAGTTGTATTTGTGCTCGATGATGAAAGCAGACTAAGTGAGATGAGAGTGGCAGCCATATATCTTGCGACTTGCGATATCAGATGTGTTGCCATATGAGTCAAGAACCTTAGAGTGTTGGAAGGCTATTAAATTAGCAACATGCACTGAGAGCAAAAGTCTTTCTATTCTGTACCCTCTTCTTTTATTATAGATCATTGGATCTCTTTCATGATATATCCAAAAATATGGGAAGGCTTGAATAGTTGACTCCATTGATCATAAGAGAAGTACAGAACATGATTTTTTGGAAGTCTTTGATGCGTAATGACCTCTAATATCATTTTAATTCTTTAGTGATCTGATATTCATAATCACGACACAATATTTCTTATTAGTGACAGCTCTTAATTACAAGTTCTACATCAAGCATAGAGGAAAACACCATCGAAAACGGAAAGAAAAAATATCGCACAAAACACATTTTTTGGTACTACTACACCATAATTGAATAATCTATATCACTATTTTTTCTATATCTTTAAGACTTTTAACTTTTTCATTTTGTTCCCAAAGTGTGCAAAACAGGGTCCTGGGAGTGTGCATTGTGTTTACTTCGTGTGCAAATACATAGAAGCTGGCTGTGGAAAATATATGACATTGCCCAATGATGATTATGTATGGAAAAATGTAAGTACTTGCAGTTTTAGTAATATTGTTATATGCATTTTTACACTGTATTGATATTTGCATTTTAATAATTACTAATTATGTTCTTAATATTGGCAGGCAGACAAGCATGTGCAAGTACAAGGAAGCCACACTCAATGACATTGTATCTCGGATGATTTGCTTCATGATGCATGATCTTATTCATCCAATGGGTAAATATTATAAATTTTTAGGTGATGTGGTAGCACATCCAGAACTTGTTAATTGGTGCGGAAATATCACAATTCTGAACTAATTCACCAAAACTTTGAGGCTGAGCAAAAGAGAATTAATGAACAAGACCAGAGTTGACCGAGCAAATGAAATTTTAGTTGTTAGTTCTACGTGAAGTATTCATGTATATGTGTAAATTAAGCTGTTGTAGTAGATAACTTATGTACATATGTGGCTCTAAACATTCACTTTGTGAATACATTGTCTCTGTCAATATATTTTATTAATATATTATTTGTATTTGATTTGTGTTATTAAGATGGCTCTTATTGAAATACATGAAAGTGTCAGTTTTGTGACGTCACTGAAGCCGACACCCCTAATCTAGGAAGTAGTGTCGTCCACGTGACATCATAATATATGACATGAGAGTCCTGCAAACAATGTCGAGAAAATTTACATTCTTGAGACCGACACTGTTTGTAGTGAGTGCAGTGTTGGTTGCATGACATCAACACAACCGAAACCATAGTGAAAATGTCAGTGTCGGTTCCATGACGCCATAATAAACGACACTGATATAACTAATAGTAGTGTTAGTCAGATGATATCATGCCATCCAACACTGCCGCTGTAGTTACTTGTGTCCGCCGTGTGATATCATGCCAAATGACATAGCTGTTTTTGTTACTAGTATCGGTCAGCTGATATCATGTCGTCTGACACTGCTTTTCTAATTCCTTGCGTCCATCTGATGATATCATGCCCCCGACATTACTGTTGTTGATACTACTGTCAGTCAGGTGATATCATGCCGTTCGACACTGCTATTTTTATGGCTAGTGTCGGTCTCGCTGGCTTCATCTCCACCGACACTGAAGACACAGCTATCAATGTCGGTCAGGTGATGTCATTTGACCGACACTGATAAGTTGATTCAGTGTCGGTTTCTCTGATCCGACATTGATTACCGTTTACAGCAGTGTCGTGTGAGAAGTGTCGCACAGTTTGACCGACACTATGGAACCGTTTGACCCAACATTGAAGGGTCTTTTCACAGTAGTGCGTATTACTCGGAGCAAGGAGTAAAAAATTCGGCACTTCTATTATCATTTATTCGGGATGTTGGCATGAGGCTGAAAGTTGTCGCTAAAATTACTTGCTGTTTGTACATTTTCTCAAATGTGATTTCAACTTTCTATTACAATGTCCAGATTACCTACTATCAATTTATGAACCTAAATAGCTAGCTGTCTTTTTCATTCGACAAATATTTTGGATTGGGTTGGATTCTACTCTTGTCAGACAATAAATTCTATTAGTTACTCCTATTTTCTACAGCATAGTTATTTTTAGGTACAATTAGTGGTGACATACAAGTTTTGTAGATCTCTGTTGGGGACATTATAGATAGTTTAATAAAACACTAATTATGAACCGTAAAATTGTTTTACAACCGCAGCGGAGGTCCCTGAACTAGTTCAGGTGTGAATTTTGGGTACCTATATAATTTTTGTACAGGACGAATGCGGGTGCGGATTCACTTTTACACCCATAGGATGAACTAGCGCCGATCCATATAATATCGAGTTCGAGCGTGGATCTTATTCCCTATTTTGTAAGAGTGGATAATGGGGGTAATTGTACGTAGATGCCTTTGCATAAGAGTGCCCATGGCACCTGTTGAGAATACAAAAGATTTGGTCAGTGACGTGCCACTGAACGTGACTCACTTGATGATGATTCCGGTTCTGTATCAAGGAAATGAAGATTATTCTAGTGAAGAAACACTTGCTCTCTTAAGAGAAACAATCCAATTCTAGATCATTGAGGAAAATCGATTCCAACTCTACATTGTCGAAGATACCTAAGAATTACGGTAAGCGAGATTGGAAGGTGTTTACGCTGAAAACGGGTTCAGGATAGCACACCACGCGCACGTCCATGTGCAGAACGTCGATATCGCCTTGACAAAAATCACCACGAGCACTTAGAAAAACCCACCTCGGGAGGGACCCCATCAGAGGAGGATTTTCTTAGGGTTAATCCGGGCTCGGTCAGGCCAGCCGGATCGCCTTCACACGTCGTCAGGACGAGAGAAGAACGGAATCGGGGTCGAGTAAGGGGATTAGGGTTTGGAGATGTAAAAAACGTAAAGGCAAGTTGATAGAGACGATTGGGATCCCCTTCAATCAAGGCAAGTTGATAGAGACGATTGGGATCCTCCTCAATCGGTTTGAGGCCTCTTTTTATGGAGTTGGGGTTGTCTTACCTCGATAGTTTCGGATCCTACAATTTAGGAAGGTAATTTGTTTCTAAAACAACCGAAACCGACTTCACCGGACAGTCCGGCACAGTGTCAGACACTCCGGTGACCAGACACTCCGATACTATGCCGAATAGTCTATCGTGTAAAACTCTAGAACCCGAGAGGGTTTGCCATACAGTCCGGCAACTTGCCGGATACTCCAGTCGGTGAAGAGCCCCAACCCGAGAGGGCTTGCCGGACAATCTGACAACTCACCTGACACTCTGGTGGGCAAAAAACCCAAACCTAAGAGGGCTTGCTGGAAACTACGGTATTGTGCCGGACACTCCGGTAATGTCAATTTTTGGGAGTCAACATAGTCCCCCCTGCTTTTTGGTGAAGTCTCCACACCATAAAGCATTCTAAGAACCCAAAAATACCTAAGGGCGATGGTATTTCTTAGAACTCATTGGCCATATCATGATTTCATAGCAACCATATTCATCCTATCGGCTATTTCCTTCTCAAGCATTTTGCCATATGCTCGGATGATATTTCTTCAAGTATTGGCCATTAAGATCCTTAGGCAACGATGCTCCTTGCAAGTCTTTTACCATGTATACATTTCCGGCTATGACTCTCATTATCCTATGTGGTCCTTCCCAACTAGGGGACCACTTCTCGAACTTGTTGTTTCATGAACCAACGGGCACAATGGTTTTCCAAACTAATTCACCCACTTGAAAAGTTTTTACTTTCACCTTCTTATTATAAGCTCTAGCAACTCGTGCTTTGTCTTTTTCAATTTCTTTTATGGCATTCAAGCGCTTATCGGTCACCTCATCAATATTATCTAACATCAAAGCACTATACTCATCGGTGGATAAGTCATTTTGTTTAGCTAATCTTAGAGCTCCTAGATTTACCTCAATGGATAAGTCACCTCTTGTCCATTCACAAGCTCGTAGGGTGTTACCTTAATTGCCTATGCCTAGATATCCGATGGGCCCACAAGGCTTCCTATAAGACTTCGTGTCACCTCTTGGGGTGTCCTCTATCTTTTTCTTAATAAGCTTGATCAACATCTTATTACTAGACTCGGCCTGACCATTGGCCTGAGCGTAATATGAAGAAGAATTGAGCAACTTAATCCTATAGGATTCGGCAAACTCACGAACATGACCCGATGTAAGTGAAGTGCCTTGATCTGTGGTCAGAGTTTACGGTATACCGAACCTATGAATGATATAATTAGTAATGAACTCAATTACCTCTTTATGTGTCATGTTCTTAAGGGCAACCGCTTCGGTCCACTTAGTGAAGTACTTCGTTGCCACCAACACGAAGCGGTGTCCCTTCGAGGATGAAGGATGTATCTGTCCTACAAAATCCAGTCCCCAACCTCGAAAAGGCCATGGTTTTATTATGGGGTTCATCATGGCAGCGGGTGCTAACTGAATATTCTCAAGTTTTTGACACTCTTCGCACCCTTTGTAGTAGCCGTAGCAATCGGTAATCAAAGTGGGCCAATAAAATCCAGCCCTTCTTAATAACCACTTCATTTTAGGAGCCGATTGGTGCGTACTACAAATACCTTCATGAACTTCCCCCATAGCCACTTTAGCTTCCTCATCACCTAAACAATTTAAAAGCAAATCATCTCCTGTTCAGCGATACAAATGGGCATCAATCAAAATGTATTTGAAAGCCATGCGCCGAACGTTTTGTTCTACCCTTTTGTGTTGGATCACAAATGTATGAAATTATGGGAGACCTCCCATCTAAAGATTCGACAGCGCCATGATTTGTCTTGCTAATAGCTGAATATTCCATTTCTAGAACCTCATACATCGGTTTCTTAACAATAGAGAATTTTCCTTTTCTAACATTATAACCCGATGCTTGTTGCGCTAAATCATTGACCCTACTGTTTTTTAGCCTAGGAACATGATATATGCAAAAATCGTACATTCTTTTGACCACATCTAGGCACGTGTCTAAAATAGCATTCAATGACCCATCTAAACATTGAAAATTTCCGGCAACTTGTTGTACTACTAACAGGGAATCACTGAAAGCGTATGTATTTCACCCCATGGATTCTAACATTTCCAAGCCGAACAACAATGCCTCGTATTCGGCTAGATTGTTAGTGCAATTATATTCTAATCGGTTTGAGAATTCAAAATGCACATTATGAGGAGAAATCAGTACCACACCAATACCTTGACCCTCCTTGCAAACTAATCCATCAAAATACAACTTCCAAGGAGTAAACATTATATAACCAACATCTAAATCGTGCTCTAAATCAATCTGATGTTCAACAATGAAATTAGCAACGATTTGGTCCTTCATAGATTTCAATAATTCATAAGTCAAACCATACTCAATCAAAGCATACGCCTATTTTTCAAGCCTACCACTAGAAATTGGCCTATGCAACATATGTCTAATAACATCGGTTTGGCAAGCGACTACACAAGTACTAGATAACAAGTAATGTCTCAACTTAGTGCAAGCATAATACAAGGAAAAGCATAGTTTCTCGATAGGAGTGTACCTTGTTTTTGCATCTATCAACCGTCAGCTTATGTACGTGATCACATACTCTCTTCCTTCGGTCTCTTGTGTCAAAACAGCACTAATCACATTGTCTTCGGCTGCCACATATAGGCGAAAAGGAGCTCCTCTCTTTGGCGCCATAAGAACCAGAGGTGATGACAATTATTTTTTAGTCTTGTCAAAGGATTCTTGCTGTTTTGCCCCTAAGTGAATTTGGCTTCGTTTTTCAACCGAAGGATAGGAGTGAAAGCATTGATTTTTTCCGACAAGTTGGATATGAATCTACTCAAGTAATTCACTTTACCTAAGAATTTCTGCACATCTCTTTTGCATGTAGACGCTTGAACTTTTTGTATGGCTTCTATTTTCTTAAGGATCTATTTCTGTACCATTCTCATGAATAATGAAACCTAAGAATTTTCCCGCCGATACACCAAAAGCACACTTGAGTGGGTTCATTTCTAAAAAAAATCGGCATATACATTCCAAAGCAAGACACAAATTGGCCAAGTGTGGATCTAGAGCGGCCAATTTAATCACCACACCATCAATATAAACTTCTATGATAACTCCAAACAAATCATGAAAAATAAAATTCATTGCCCTTTGATAAGTGGCGCCCGCATTTTTCAGCCCAAGAGTCATAACAACCCATTCAAATAAACTGACAAAACCGAGACATCTAAATGCAGTTTTAGACATATCATCTTCGGTCATAAAAATCTGATTATAACCAGCATTACCATCAAGAAAAATAATCACTTTATGATCGGAAGCATCATTAATCAACATGTCGGCTATAGGCATAGGAAATTCATCTTTGGGTGTGGCTGTATTTAGGTTTTTAAAATCAATGCACCTGTATTTTTCTTCTAGACGGGTACAATATTAGATATCCACACCACATATCTGCAAGGTCTTATAAAATTTGCATCAAGTATTCGGTTTACCTCTTCTTTAATCCGATCATACATATCTGGATTGAACCTTTTCATCGGTTGTTTAAAAGGTCTAAAACCAGATTTGATAGGAAGCCGATGTTCTACGAGTTCATGGCTTAATCTCGGCACTTCATTGTAAGACCATGCGAAGCAATCCACATATTCCCTTAGAAGCTCGATTAACTTTTCCTTATAATCGACTTTCAGATTTTTGTTTACAAACATCAGCCTTGGATTTTCATTGTCGCCAAGATTCACTTCCTTGACAGGATCGGCCGATGTAAAACCTTGTCCTAACTTATCCATGTTCTTTATTTCTTCTATAGTTTCACACATATCGTTCACATTAGCCCAATAGTGTTCGATTCTTTTTTGCAGTCAATCTAAATTCGACTCCATTGAATCACATAATATGATTGAGCCAATTTTCCATCGGCTTTACATTGATGGGTACAAATTCATCTTTAGTAACACTAAAAAAAATCATAAAAGCTTGTCAAACACTTGACATTATTATGCGGTAACAAGGATGAGTCGGCCATAGCAATACAACCGATATATCTGCAATAACCATCTCTGCATCATCACCAACCCATTGTATCAAGAATTAATGTAAAGTAGATGGAACACATTTATTAGTGTGGATCCAATCACACCCAAAAATCAAACTATAGCTTCCATGAACATCAGCAACAAAGAACGCGGTAGCCATAGTCTTACTCCCGTCAGTAAGCTCCATGGAAGCAACCCCTTTAGCTTCAATGGGATCTTTTCCTCTCACACCGTTCAAAGTTATGTTGGTCCGGATAAGTTCATCATCGACCTTACCTAGCTTTTTAAACAAAGAATATGGCACTAGGTTAACAATGGCACCTCCATCTACAAGCATATAAGAAATCTGTGTACCATCGATATGTCCCTTTATGTAAAATGGTTTTAAATGGTTATCCGATTCTTTAGGTTTTTAAAATATGACATTTTTAGAACGAAAGTCAAACTGAGCCATGACTTCTTCTTCTACTACTAAAGAATAATCTGAAAGAGTAAATAGTGTTGATATCCATACCTTCCCGAGGCGGCGTTGGCTCGTAGTCTAAAAGATCATCGTTATCAAACTTGGACATGTCAATGTCCCTCGTGGGCATGGTGGAGTCTCTCTTGGGCGCGGCATCGGCTTTATCCAGTGTCTCTACCGTCATGGCCGATTCCTCCGGAGGCGGTGAAGTTGGAGTTTCGGGTTTCTTCACGTTCCATTGCTTACTTTGAGGGACTATCAGCTTGACTTCGCTAAATACTTCATCCCTCTTCATTTCGGCTACTTGCTCTCTGTAACAGTTTGGAATTTTCAAATTAATCAAAGTGAAGATTATCTCAAATTTCATTCTGCTCCAAATTCAAATTTCTCCATTTAATTTTTCTGCCGCCGGAATAATTCAGTTCGCGGGCTTTGTTGGGCTGAGATTAATTCCCTAATTAATTCCCAAATCTCTCCATTTAGCTCCCCTATAAATTCTCCCTCCATCTTATCCCTTCCCACCAACCCCTCTCTCATTCCCCATTTTCCTTTCCCCTCTTCCAAGTTCCAGAGCAGCAGAAGAGATTGGGCGAAGGGGGGGTCGCACCGCCCGTCACCCGTCGATCGCTTCGGTCTTCGTCCCATGTCGCCGCGTCTCCGTCTCCGTCCGCGCCATCCATCGCTCGCGCCCCGTTTCGATCTGCGCCGACCCCGCGCGCTGTCCTCGAGCCGATCCCGTCATTGCCGCGCCATCCCCGGTCGCAAGCTACGTCCCCTGTTCTCGTCCCGCGTCGCCGTTCCTGTCGCCATTCCGTGACTCCGTCTCGCGCGCCGTCCTCGACCGCGACTCCGTCCCGCGTCGCCATTTCCGTCTCGGTCCATGCGTCTCTGTCCAGCAACCGTCGATTGCCTTCGATCGATCCGTGTCCCGTCGCTTTCAACTGGTCGACAGTGGAGCCAGGTGATTGAACGCTCTTCCTTGTGCACTTGCTGTAGATCGTGTTGGGTGTTGGGTCTGTGTTCGTGGTCAGAGTGTTGCTTGTGCTGTTTTGGTTCTCCATGTGTGCCGGTTCTTAGGGATATCGAAGAGCCTCCAGGGAGCAGCTACTGTGATGGTCTTCCGAGAGGAGCTTGTTGTAGTTCCGTGTAGAGTGATAGCGTGGAGTTTGGGGCATCGCCTGCTAGGTCCTTTAGTCAGAGGAGTTGAGAATCCCATAGGTTTTTGTTCTGGTCAGATAGTTCTGCGGTTAGTTCTCGATGGCACTTCTCGTAGGTCCAGGTGCATAAACTCTGCAGAGTTGCAGTCAATATGCATTACCACGTCCCAAAGAGGGACATTGTCTGAGAGATACCACGATGATTAGTGTTGTTTTCTTCCGTCATCTTCTATTTCAAAATGTTTTGGACTCCGGCCTTTGAGTTGTGACCGGGTGTGGAGGTTACACCGGCATTTAAAATGAACCCTCGTCCGAGATAATAGAGATCCCTGCGAGGCAAGATAATAAAATTTGACAATTTTAATATAAATCTTTCTTGCATCTTTAAAATAAAATAAAATATTTTAAACTTGCATTTAGCACTTGAGCTTGCCTTTACCCTTGAAACCATTTGTATGCATACATTGTTCATAGGTAGTACGCAGTTTGCTGAGTATTTGTACTCACAGCTTCCTAGTTTGTTGTTTTCAGAGGATACTCATAGCTTCGACTTCGACTACATCTCCGACGGACCGTGAAGTTAGCTTCGATGCTCAAGCGTGCCTGTGTTGAGGAGTTTCACCTCTGCAGTCCTGATGATGTTTCTGTTGCTGCTTTTCTATGGTTTTCTCGATAGTGATCATTATGCTCTGAGATGATTCCGGCCTGCGTGCCGATGGACTTTTTTGGAGGATTACATTCTAATAAATTTGCTTTGACTTGCTATTTTCTATTCTCGTTTCTTGTTTAATGCTTCTGTTATGGTTTCTTGATTGATCGCTTGTGATGTCGTGCTTGCCAACCTCCTGAGATTGACAGGGTCACGAAAGATCGAAACTTATCGAAAGATAAGAAAAACCCAGTCGTTATAAGTGGTATCGGAGCCATACTTGACCGTAGGAGCGAAACCATAAAACTTGGACGTAACTAAGGAATATTTCTAGATTTCCGAATCTGCTATCAAACCTTCATCGTGAAAGTTGTTTTCTTAAATCTCGTCGTTTGCTTGATGGAAGTTTTGATTGCTTGGAATTGTGTTTGTCTGGTTTTTCTTGTCCTGATCTGCTGATCTTCTATCTTTTTCAATGATTTCAATTTTTGCTGATGCTATCTTTCTGATCAGAAATGTTTTCTTGCAATAGATGGCTCCGAGGAGGTCTGGACGCCTTCAGGCTCGTTTTGAGGAGGCTGCTCTGGAGGACCTTGAGGTACCGTCACCCGCTGGGCGTGGTCGTGGTGTCGCTCTCAGAGGTCATGGTCGCGGTGCTGGAGGCCGTATACCGGTGCCACCAGCGGCTGATGCACCCGACGTTGGTCGAGGGCGTGGCCGTGCTGGAGCACCAGTTCCTCAGACTGGAGGGCGTGGCAGAGGAGTAGCCATGGACCCTGGAGTTGAGCCTGCAGGTGTTGCCGCTCCTGAGGAGGAGCTTCCAGCTGCTCCAAACCTTGCGGAGGTGATGGCCCGACAGACGCTTCTGCTTGAGCGGATTGTCGAGCAGTCGCAGCAGCAGCCTCGTGGATGTGCTCATGCTCCTGATGCAGCACTGTACCACCAGCCAACCGGTTTCTGCATGGCTATGTTCCCGAGCATGCGCCCACATACTTTCGACCGTGCAGTTGACCCTCTGGATGCTGATGATTGGCTCAGAGACATCGAGAAAAAGCTTGATCTGATTCAGTGTGATGATGAGGAAGCTGTTCATTTGGCAACTCACCAGTTGCTAGGTGCAGCTGGTGCTTGGTGGGACACGCTTTATGCTACTCTTGATGATCTAGAGAAGTTCACTTGGGACGACTTTGTCACCGCTCTCTGTGGTTTCCACATCTCTGAGGGAGCCATTGAGGTGAAGGCGGAGTTTCGTAACCTTCATCAGGGAGGTATGTCTATCACAGAGTTCGCCAACCGTTTCACCTAGCTCAGCCGGTTTGCACCAGAAGAGGTTTCAACTGAGCGCCGCAAGATCTACTGGTTCCGTAAGGGCTTGCGTCTTGACATGCTTCCATACCTAGATGGTGGTGTTTAGAGGACTCTTCGCGCACTTATTGACAAGTGTCTGGCTTTGGAGGTGTAGCTTCAGAAGCTTGATTGGTCCAGAGATGTGAAGAGGAGGGCAGCTGGTCAGGGAACCAGTCGTGAGGTTTCTCAGAGTCAGCGCTTCAACGGATTGTTCCAGTAGGGATTGGGACAGCCCACCTTCGCTCGATCCACTGCTCTTGCTCCAGTTTCAGTTCAGAGGCAGTGTCCTCAGAGTCAGGGAGGAGCTTTCCAGCAGCAGCAGCAGTCCGTTTTCCGTCCGACAGCAGGTCAGCCCTCGGTTCGCTGTTTTGAGTGTGGCCAGGAGGGTCACAAGGCATTTCAGTGCCCGAGGCATCAGCAACAGTGTCTTGGGGGAGGTTGTGCGAGGTGGTGCTCAGTTTGCCACTCCCGCTAGGCCACCGCACAAGTCTGGAGGTCGAGGAGTGCGTTCAGCGGGCCGTCGCGCGGCTCAGCCGAGTGTCACGCGCAGCCGCCTGAACCACATCTCTGTGGACGAGGCTCAGGAGGCACCCGACGTCGTTGTTGGTGAGTTTTTGGTTCACTCTCACTTAGCGATGGTTTTGTTCGATTCAGGGGCTACTTACTCATATGTGTCGTCGACCTTTGCGACTACACATAGTCTCTGTACCTCACTCTTAGCTATACTTGCACTTATCACTTCACCTCTTGGAGTCTATAAGAGTCATGTTGAGTGTAGAGGTGTTCGGATCTTGATCGAGGGTGTGGTCTTCCTACCCGATCTCATCGTCCTTCCCTCGCGTGACATTGATGTAATCTTGGGGATGGATTGGCGAGCGAGGCACAAAGGAGCCATCACTTGTGCTAAGAGGGTTGTGTCGTTGGTTAACCACCACGGTGTTCGAGTAGAGTGCAGCCCTAGAGCGTCCAGAGTCCCACCTTCAGTTTGCAGCTTGCAGGAGTTGTCCTTGGAGCAGATTCCACTTGTTCGTGAGTTTTCGAAGGTATTTTCAGAAGAGTTGCTAGGACACCACCGGATCGAGATGTTGAGTTCGTGATTGATCTACTTCCTGGTACCACGCTGATTGCCAAGTGGCCATACCGGATCTCTTCTGATGAGCTTGCTTTGCTTAAGGAGCACATCGATGAGCTCTTGAGTAAAGGGTTCATTCGGCCCAGTGCTTCTCCATAGGGAGCCCCAGTGTTTTTTGTGAGAAAAAAGGATAGGTCAATGCGCA
Source organism: Zoysia pacifica (assembly GCA_001602315.1). Lineage (NCBI taxonomy): Eukaryota > Viridiplantae > Streptophyta > Magnoliopsida > Poales > Poaceae > Zoysia > Zoysia pacifica. Next base: position 276,735 of record BCLH01000099.1, read on the forward strand.
TGTGCGTTGATTACCGTTCCTTGAACGAGGTGACGATAAAGAACAAGTACCCTTTACCGAGGATCGATGATATGTTTGATCAGTTGAAGGGTGCGAAGTTTTTTTCCTCGATTGATTTGAGATCGAGGTATCACTAGATGAAGATTCGTATTTCCGACATTCTGAAGACTTCATTCGTGACGAGGTATGGGTCTTATGAGTTCATGGTCATTTCTTTTGGACTCACTAATGCCCCTACCTACTTTATGAACATGATGAACAAGGTGTTCATGGCTGAGTTGAATAAGTTCATGATGGTTTTCATTGATGATATCCTCATCTACTCCAAGTCAGTAGAAGAGCATGAGCAGCATCTGAGAGTTGTGCTTGAGAGGTTGAAGTCGCATTAGCTATATGCTAAGTTCAGCAAGTGTAAGTTTTGGCTGGAGAAAGTTCCTTTTCTGGGTCACGTTGTCACAGCTGAGGGAGTTGCCGTTGATCCCGAGAAGGTCAAGGCTGTTGTGGAGTGAGAGTCACCGAGGTCAGTCTCTGAGGTGAGGAGTTTTCTTGGATTGGCGGGTTACTATCGCCGATTCATTAAGAACTTCTCCAAGATTGCTAAGCCTATGACCGAGTTGACTCAGTTGGGGGTGCCGTTTGTTTGGTCAGATGCTTGTGAGAGGAGTTTTCAGGAGCTGAAGACGAGGTTGACATCTGCACCTATTTTGACTTTGCCGAATATTCACCAGGATTTTCAGGTCCTTTTGTGATGCTTCTCGTCAGAGTTTGGGTTGTATGCTGATGCAGAACAAGAAGGTGGTGTGCCATGCTTGAGGCAGTTGAAGAAGCATGAGTTGAACTATCTGACGCATGATCTGAGGTTGATGGCTGTTGTCCATGCTTTAAAGATTTGGAGGCACTATCTGATCGACAACAAATGTGAGATCTACACCAACCACAAGAGTCTCAAGTATATCTTCACCCAGGTAGAGCTGAACATGAGGCAAAGCAGGTGGCTCGAGTTGATTAAGGATTATGATTTTAGCATCAACTATCGCCCGGTAAAGGCAATGTGGTAGCCGATGCTTTGAGTCGCAAGGCTTATTGTTCTTCTTTGACGTCTGGGCAGTTAGAGCTTCTTGTAGATCTGACCGGTTTAGGAGTTGAGATTGTCCTAAGGGTTTCTTGCATGAGCTCAGGTTGCAGCCGTTGTTGATTGAGGAGATTAAGTTAGCTCAGAAGCGTGATCGAGAAATTTAGTTGATCTTGAAGAAGATGAGGAAAGGTAAAGCATCAGGTTTCCGTGTGGATCAGTAGGGTGCTTTGTAGTTTGGGGACCGTGTCTGTGTTTTGAGAGTGCCAGAGTTGCAGGATGCCATTCTGAGAGGCTCATGATTCGAGGTATTCTATCCATTCAGGCTGCACCAAGATGTTTGAGGATCTGAGAAAGCATGAAGGCAGACATTGCTGAGTATGTTGCCTTGTGTGATGTTTGCCGGCGAGGTAAGGCTGAGCACTAGAGATCGGCTGGATTGTTGAAGCCGTTGTCAATCTCTTCTTGGAAGTGGGATGACATCAATATGGATTTCATCACTGGGTTGCTGATGAGTTCACATCACCATAACTCCATCTTGGTGGTGGTGGACCGTCTGACTAAGACTGCACACTTCATCCCTGTGCGCAATAACTTCTCGGTGGATAAGTTGGCGAAGGTGTACATCGACAACATCGGAGGTTGCATGGTGCGCCGAGAAGCATTCTGTTAGATCGCGGGCCTCAATTTATCGTGAGATTCTGGAGGAGCTTGCATGAGGCTATGGGTACACACCTAGTGTACGGTTCAGTTTATCATCCTCAGACAGATGGTCAAACAGAGCATGCGAACCAGATTCTGGAGGATATGTTGAGGGCTTGTGTGATTACCTATGGGCAGAGCTAGGAGGACAGTCTTTCTTTTGTAAAGTTCTCTTACAACAACATCTTTCAGGCCAGCTTGGAGATATCACCTTTTGAGGCGTTGTATGGTATGAGATGCTGTACCCGGTCAAGTGGTCAGAGTTTGGTGAGAGGTCTTTCTTTGATCCTGACTCTATCAAAGCTGCAGAAGAGTTGAGAAGGTCAGAGAGCATCTCCAGGTTGCTCAAAGCCGTCAGAAGAGTTATGCAAATAAGAGAAGGAGACCCCCTTTCTTTTGAGGTTGATGATTGGGTGTATCTTAAGGTGTCACCTCTCCGTTGCACGCGTCGTTTTCATGTCCGAGGGAAGTTGGCTCTGAGGTTTGTTGGTCCTTTTCAGATTTTGAGGAGGATCGGTGAGCTTGCTTATAGGTTGGAGTTGCCATCTGAGCTGACGGGTGTGCATCCTGTGTTCCATGTCTCTCACTTGAAGAAGTGTCTTCGAGTGTCGGAGCAGCAAGTTGTCCTTGATGCTTTGGATATTCAGGACATGCTCTTATACCTAGAGTACCCTGTGAAGATTTTTGATGAGGCATACAAGGAGATGTGGAGGTCTAAGATCAAGTTTCTCAAAGTTCAATGGAGCAACCACATCGAGCGAGAGGCTACTTGGGAGAAGGAAGAGAGTCTGAGGAAGGAGTTTCCCTATCTGTTTGAGTCTGCTTTTTGATCTCGACGACGAGATCCTGTAAGGGGGAGGGAGTTTGTAACAGTCCAAAATTTTCAAATTAATCAAAGTGAAGATAATCCCAAATTTCGTTCCGCTCCAAATTCGAATTTCTCCTTTTAATTTTTCTGCTGCCGAAATAATTCAGTTCGCGGGCTTTGTTGGGCTGAGATTAATTCCCTAATTAATTCTTAAATCCCCCATTTAGCTCCCACAAAAATTCTCCCTCCATCTTATCCATTCCCACCAACCCCTCTCTCATTTCCCCTTTTCCTTTCCCCTCTTCCAAGTTCCAGAGCAGCAGAGGAGATTGGGCGATGGGGGGGTTGCGCCGCCCCGAGCGCCGCCCGTCGCCCGTCGATCTCTTCGGTCTTCATCCCGCATCACCGTGTCTTCGTCTCTGTCCGTGCCGTCCGTCGCTCGCGCCCCATCCCGATCCACGCCAACCCCACGCGCCGTCCCCGAGCCATTCCCGTCATTGCCGCGTCGTCCCCGGTCGCAAGCCGCGTCGCCTGTTCCTGTCCCGCGTCGCCTTTCCTGTCTCCGTTCCGTGACTCGTTCTCACTCGCCGTCCCCGACCGCAACTCTGTCTCGCATCGCTGTTTCCGTCCCCGGTCCACGCGTCTCCATCGAGCAACCGTCGACTGCCTTTGATCGATCCGTGTCCCGTCGCTTCAACCGATTGACAGTGGAGCTAGGTGATTGAATGCTCGTCCTTGTGCACTTGCTGTAGATCGTGTTGGGTCTGTATCCGTGGTCAGAGTGTTGCTTGTGCCGTTTTGGTTCTCCGTGTTGCCGGTTCTTAGGGAGATCGAAGAGTCTCCAGGGAGCAGCTACCGTGGTGGTGTTCAGAGAGGAGCTTGTTGTAGTTCTGTGCAGAGTGGTAGCGTGGAGTTTGGGGCATCGCCTGCTAGTTCCTTTAGTCAGAGGAGTTGAGAATCCCATAGGTTTTGGTTCTGGTCAGATAGTTCTGCAGTTACTTTAGTTCCTCGTAGTCTAAATTTTCATGGATTTTTGGAGAACTTTGTTTGGTCTCAAAAGATTCCCAAAATTGTTTCATTAAATTCTTCTGGTCGAGAATGTCGTCTAGAATTTTTCGAGGAATGTTTTGAGCACGTTTAGCCTAGTAATTTAAATTTGGATTTAATTATTCGAATTTAAATTGTCGCGTACCTAGTCTCACCCCTGTTCGTGTTGTGAGGAGGAGTATCGCGAGCCCGCTCAGTTCGACGACTCGGATCCTGACTACAATCCTGAGCTACTAGGTAAGCCGCGTTCCTTGATCACTCTTGAACCCAACATTTTAAATTGCATGTTTTGTTTGCAACCATAATTTGCATGCCAACTGTTTTAAAATATGCTAACAACATTCCTAAACCGTGCATATTTATTGTTTCACAAATATGGGCCCTATGATTGCTTTAGAATAATTATTTTATTTTATGCTTAGCCATGCTTAGTCACATTTATTTTTATCTCTTACCTATCACTATAAAAATTGGAATTTGTGTTAAAAGATTTTGAACTGTGATTCAAATGTGTGAGTTTTGCAAATAACTATTTAGCGAGGGCAGGCTGGAGTATGAGGAGCTGGGAGACTTTTGGGAAGTCCCTGTGGGCGTAGTTGTGGCGGGTACAACGGGAAGATCCGGGCTGGGATTTTTCCGTGAGACTTGTTGGTTGTTGGCGTTGAGGATGAAGAGTGCCTGCCCCGGCATAAGAGGACTAGTTCGTCGTGTCACATGTCTCTAGTGCTTTTCCATACACACCACGTTACCCTGTGTGGGCAAAGGCTTGATTTTGAAGCTTGCTGAGACTGGATGTTTATCCGTGGGTTGGTGGTGTTGTGTTAGTGTGGTGTAGAGCTATGACTCCCTATATGAGATCGAGATACCCCACCTGATCGGTGATAGGCTCTTCACAGCTCCAGGACTCGATTGCGTAGGCAACGGGGATCCCTATCTTGGAGGACAGGTAATGCCAGTTAAAGCTTGTGGACAGATCTTATGTGTTCGTTGAGACTACGACGGTAGTTTCTGATGGCACTTCTCGTGGGTTCGGGTGCATAAACTCTGCAGGGTTACAGTCAATGCGCATTGCCACGTCCCGAAGAGGGACACTGCCTGAGAGCTTCCATGATGATTAGTGTTGTTTTCTTCCCTCCTCTTCTATTTTAAAATGTTTTGGACTCCAGCCTTTGAGCTGTGGTTGGGTGTGGAGGTTACACTGGCATTTAAAATGAACCCCCCATTCGAGATAACGGAGATCCCTGCAGGACAAGATAATAAAATTTGATAGTTTTAAAATAAATCTTTTTTGCATCTTTAAAATAAAATAAAATGTTTTAAACTTGCATTTAGCACTTGTGCTAGCCTTTGCCCTTGAAACCATTTGCATGCATACATTGTTGATAGGTAGTACGCGGTTTGCTGAGTATTCGTACTCACGGCATCCTAATTTGTTGTTTTCAGAGGATACTCACAGCTTTGACTTCGACTACGTCTCCGACGGATCGTGAAGTCAGCTCCTACGCTTAAGCGTGCTTGTGTTGAGGAGGTTCGCCGCTGCTGTCATGATGATGCTTCCGTTGTTTCTTTTCTAATAAATTTTCTTTGACTTGCTATTTTCTATTCTTGTTTCTTGTTTAATGCTTCTATTATGGTTTCTTGATTGATCGCTTGTGATGTCGTGCTTGCCAACCTCCTGGGATTGGTAAGGTCACATAAGATCGGGACTTATCAAAAGGTAAAAAAAACCCGGTCGTTACACTCCCGAATCTCACGCAAGCGTAGGCGCTATAGCTTCCTCTTTTGAGTTTGGGTCAAGCCGGAGGGACACCACCTCGGCTGTATGTACTTGGAAGAGGACTTGCTACTACCAGCCTCGTGATCATGAGAAGCCCTCTCAATCAGATCACTCACCGTGATTGGTCCACTGAAAACTCTCCCGATCTTAATATCGGTCGTGCCGATTATGACAACACCTCCGGATGCATTTTTCTGATTTATAGAAGTTTGGGGAGTGTAGTTGTTACCTTGCTTGATGTGCCACTCCTGTTTTGGGGCGGCTGCAAAACTACCTTTTCTTGCATTAATCGGTGGAGGTGCGGGCCGATGATGAGCATAGTCGAAGAGCCTTGTGAAGACATTCCCTTTGGTGCGCCTCACCCCGGATGAAATGGCGGGTATTGCATTGGCGGAATATGCATCCATGGTCGCATATGTGGATTCCACATTGGGACCGGAGGATAAGGCAAAGGAACGCACCATGGCGGTGGCAAACTGAATATAGGTGGAGGAGGAATATGCATATTCATGTTTGGTCTCACCTCTTTTCTAAGACGCTCATCACCATGAGGGGAATTTGATCGCTTGGCCGACCGATTCCCCGAATCAGTATTTTAGTGTTTGTACTTCTCCATGAGGTGGTCAAGTATGCTTCTGAAAGTTGTTTTCTTCTCCTTGACTTTGCTCTCATTCACTTTCCACGTGCCCACTTTTGGATTCTTTGGTTTGATCATCTTGAGCTGCAGAGCTTGGCCCCGGGTCTCGAGCCTCTTATCGTGACTTTGATGGCCTCGTTACCATCAGGAGATTTCTCTAGCACTACCTTCCTAGGAGTGATCGTGTCACTCGAAGGAGCGGGCCTTGCTTCTCCGATGATGACATTCTTCCCTTTCGTTGTATCATCTTGATGTGGCCGCATCAACACCCTGTTGAGATCTAAAGTGTTCATGGGAAAGGATGCTTATCAATTTGCATCTCTTTGAGACTCAATCGTCCTTCATTGATGGCCGATTGGACCTGTCGACGAAAAACATTGCAATTATTAGTACTATGAGAATATGAATTGTGCCATTTACAATATTCTCTACGCTTTATTTCATCCGCTGATGGCAATGTATAAGACAATTTAATATACCCACCTTTATGCAGCTCATCAAATATTCTATTGTATTTGGCTACATCAAAGGTGTATTTCACATCATCTTTTCGGTTCTTATGAACCAGTTTGAGTGCGTCACATGCCAAATATTTACTTTTAGATGACCAATTAAACTCAGCAGCAAGTATATCGTTAGACTCATCATCAGTGCTATCCGAATCATATTCGATAACATGAACATTATGCCGGGTTTTGTGATCATGCTTTGGCTCTTTGCTTCGGTTTTCTTGCACCGAAGCTTTTTGTTGGAGTTGTGTGAGAGTAATAAAATCATAACCCTCCAACTTTTCTCTAAGATGATATCGTAAACCGTTAAAAGCTAAATCGGTCAAGTCTTTTTCAGAAATTGTCATATTAAAAGCCACAGTTTCATCCTTTCCTTGTCTAGCCAATGTCAAATATGATGACTTTAACTCATTGTCTCCGGAATAAAAATGATCATGAAATTTGGGTTCCAAAAATTCCCAAGTGCAAATAGAATCTGAAGGCAAAGATGAAAACCATGAGAATGCAGTTCTCGTCAATGATAAGGAGAAAAGCCTAATTTTTAGAGCATCACTACCATTGGCTTCTCCTAATTGAGCAATGTATTGGCTAATATGTTCCCACGTAGTTTTATTGTCCTCACCACTAAAATTTACAAAATCCGATACACGCCAACCACTAGGATAAGGGACCGAATCAAAGCATGAACGGTATGATTTTTGATAGATTCGATCTCTACCTTTCAAATCAACTCCTGGTGTTTCTCGGAATTGCTTAGTCAAATTTTCTTTGAAGTTTGCAAGGCGCTCTTCTATGTTTGTGGTGGGGTTTCTATGAGGGTTTGCCTGCGCGCTATTTCCCACCACATTAAACCTTTCATTATGTGTTGAATTATGAGGTATTCCCATACCGCTTGGTGGAATGTGTGGTGCACTATATGCGACGGTGCGGTATGGAGGGACAAAATTGGACACTTCATTCAATCGGCTAGTAGCCGGATTGGGGATGCTATCAATCGGTTCTACATTTGTAGGACGCACTACTAAAGCATTAGTTTGCACAACTGTTTGGAAACCCGATTGCCCACTAAATGAATTCAACGGCATACCGTACCATGGGTTTTCCACATTAGACACACTAGGTGCCGATGAATTAGCATGAGGTCTATCCACTTGTGTAGTATGAGTAGTAGACGCTATACCAAGATCTTTCAACGATTGCGCAATAGTTTCTTGAATCATATATTGCTTTTCATTTTTAAAACTTTTTGGTTATGAGCGGACCAAGACGAAAGATCTTCAAAAGTAACCGCGGGTTGGGTAGATGAACTTACATTGGTAGAACCTACGGTTTTCTTGTTGGGGATGGTAGGAAGAACGGTCTACTTGACTTGAGAGACCATCCCTTGACGATCCTTCTTGAAGCACGCCAAGAATTTTTGGAGTTCCTGATCTTCCCGCGCCTTGCGCTCCTGCTCCTCGTGTGCCTTGTGCTACTCCTCTGCAGCCTTCCGTCGTTCTAGGAACAACGTTCGTGCCTCTTCGAGAACTTCCTCCAACGATGGCATCACGACATTCTTTGGTGAAATCTCGGAAGACATGATGTGAAGAGGATGATTTGGTTTGTGCAACCGGAACCTTTCTCCTCTAGCGGAGTTGGTAAAAAGTGTGTTGACGCCAAAAATGGGTTGGGAACAGCACACCACGCCCACATTCGTGTGCAAAACGGCGATGTCGCCTTGACACAAATCACCACGAGAACCTAGAAAACCCAACTCGGGAAGGACCCCTTCAGAGGAGGATCTTCTTAGGGTTGATCCGGACTCGGTGAGGCCAGTCGGATTGCCTTCACATGTCGCCGAGATGGGAGAAGAACGAAATCAGGGTCGAGTAAGGGGATTAGAGTTTGGAGATGTAAAAAATATAAAGGCAAATTGATAGAGACGTCTCAGGCCTCCTTTTATAGACTTGGGGTGGTCTTATCCTGAGAGGTTTCGGATCCTACAATTTAGGAAGGTAATTTGTTTCTAAAACAACTGAAACCGACTTCACCGAACATTCTGGCATAGTGCCGGACACTCCGGTAATATGTCGGATAGTCTGTCGTGTAAAATCTGAAACCCGAGAGAGCTTGCCGGACAGTCCAGCATTACGCTGGATGGTCTAGTGGGCAAAACCACTGAACCCGAGAGGGGTTGCCGGACACTCCGGTGGGTGAAGAGCCCCAACCCGAGAGGACTTGTCGGGCAATCCGACAACTTACCGGACACTCCGGTGGGCGAAAAACCCAAACCCAAAAGGGCTTGCCGGAGACTCCGGTATTGTGCCGGAGACTAAGGTAATGTAAACTTTTTGGGTGTCAATAGAAGGCCTTCAATACAAAATGGAATAGACATACATGTGTGGTAACTAAATCTTTGAAATTTAGGTCTTGTTAGGCAGTGCTTTAGCTATTTCAAAAATTAGTTTTGGTTCTCGAAAAGTGTCTTTATGTTTCTGTCTCTAGCTTATTTAAAAACATTTGGCACAGAGGCTTCTCATGCATCTTCTTCTATTCTGGAAGACTAGATAATGGATGTAATTGTACGTAGATGCCGTTGTATAAGTGAGCCCCTGGCTCATATTGATGATACCACAGATTTGGTCATTGACCTGCCACTGATTGTTGTTCCCTTGAGGATGATTCTAGTTCCACTTCAAGTAAATGAACTGATTATTCTAGTTAGAAAACACTTGCTCTCTTAAGAGAAATAAAATAGGTTCCAATTCTAGATTGTTGAAGAGTCACAAAAAAGCATTCAAGATTGTCGATGAAAATAGGTTCCAATTCTAGATTGTCGAATATACGTAAGGATTTCCGTTAAGTGAGATTGCAATGGCTTTGAAACAATATGAAATGGACATATGTGTATGGTAACTGAATTTAACATTTAGGTCACCTTTTGTAGTGTTTTATCTTTCTCAAAAACAGACTTGGCTTCTCGAAAAGTGGCTTTTATAGCTCTGTCTCTAGCTTGTCTGAAAAACTTTTGCAGAGAGGCTTCTACAACAGCTGCTCCTATTTTGCAAAAGTGGATAATGGGGGTAATTGTACATAGATGCTTTTGCATGAGATTGCCCATGCACCTGTTGAGAATATCACAGATTTGGTGGGTGACGTGCACTGAAAGTGGCCCTCTTTCGGATGATCCTGTTTCCGTGTCAAGGAAATGAACCGATTATTCAAGTGAGTAAACACTTTTGCTTTCTTAAGAGAAAGAAAATATGTTGAAATTCTATATTGTCGAAGAGTCGCAAAAAATATTGGAGATTGTCAACGAAAATAGGTTCGGATTCTAGATTGTTGGACATACATAACGATTTTCGCTAAGTGAGATTTCAATAGCTTCGACACAATATGGAATGTACAGACGTATGTGTGTGGCAACTAAATCTTTAAGATTAGGTCTTTTTGGTAGTGTTTTAGCTTTCTCAAAAACAATTTTGGCTTCTCGAGAAGTTGCTTTTAGGGCTGTCTCTAGCTAATCTCAAACAAATTTGGCAGAGAGGTTTCTCTAGCAGCAACTCCTATTTTATAAAAGTGGATAATGGAGGTAATTGTACATAGATGCCTTTGCATGAGAGCACCTATGGCGCCTGTTGAGAATACCACGGATTTGGTAGTGAGGTGCCACTGAATGTGGCTCCCCTACGGATGATCCTAGTTCTGTATAGAAGAAATGAACCGATTATTCAAGTGAGTAAACACTTGCTCTCTTAAGAGAAAGAAAATAGGTTCAAATTCTTGATTGCCCGAAGAGTCGCAAAAAAACATTCAAGATTGTTGAACAAAATAGATTTCAATTATAGATTGTCAAAGATACATAAGGATTTTCAGTAAATGAGATTGCAATGCCTTTGACACAATATGAAATGGACATAAGTTTGTGTGGTAACTGAATCTTTGACATTTAGGTTCCATTTGGTAGTGTTTTTATCTTTCTCAAAAACAGCTTTGGCTTCTCGAAAAGTGGCTTTTATGGCTCTGTATCTAGCTCATCTGAAAAAATTGGAAGAGCGGCTTCTCCAGCAGCTACTCCTATTTTCTTAAAGTGGACAATAGATGTAATTGTACATAGATGCCTTTGCCCGAGAGCACCAATGGCACCAGTTGAGAATACCATGGATTTGGTCAGTGACATGCCACTGAATGTGGCTCCCTTGCGAATGATCCTAGTTCCATTTCGAGGAAATCAACCAATTATTCAAGTGAGTAAATACTTGCTCTCTTAAGAGAAAGAAAATAGGTTCAAATTCTGCATTGTTGAAGAGTTGCAAAAAAACATTCTAGATTGTCGACAAAAATTGGTTCCAATTCTAGATTATCGAATATACATAAGGATTTTTGTTAAATGAGATTGCAACGGCTTCAACACAATATAGAATGGACATACGTGTGTGGCAACTCAATCTTTAACATTAGGTCCGTTTTGGAAGTCTTTTAGCTTTTTTAAAAACAACTTTGGCTTCTCGAAAAGTTTCTTTTATGCCTGTATCTAGCTTATATGAAACAAATTTGTCAGAGAGGCTTATCTAGCTGCTACTCCTATTTTGAAAAAGTGGATAATAGGTGTAATTATACATAGATGCCATTGCATGAGAGCGCCCATGGCACCTGTTTAGAATACAATGTATTTGGTCAGTGACGTACCACTGAATGTGGCTCCCTTGCGGATGATCCCAGTTCCATTTCGAGGAAATCAACCAATTATTCAAGTGAGTGAAAACTTGCTCTCTTAAGAGAAAGAAAATAGTTTGAAATTCTGGATTGTCGAAGAGTTGCAACAAACATTTTAGATTGTCGATGAAAATTGGTTCCAATTCTAGATTGTCGAATATACATAAGGCTTTTCGTTAAGTGAGATTGCAATGTCTTCAACACAATATGGCATGGACATAGGTGTGTGACAACTCAATCTTTAAATGCATTTGCATGAGAGAGCCCATGGTACCTGTTGAGAATACAACGAATTTGGTCGGTGACGTGCCACTGAAGATCACTCCCTTGCCAATGATATCAGTACCATTTTGAATAAATGGACTGATTATTCTACAGAGGAAACAAATACTCTCTTGAGAGAAAGAAAATAGGTTCAAATTCTAGATTGTCCAAGAGTCGCAAAAAACATTCTAGAGTGTCAAAAAATTGGATCCAATTCTATATTGTCGAATATACATAAGGATTTTTGTTAAGCAAGATTGCTTGGCCTTCGACACAATATGGAATGAGCATACGTGTGTGGAACCTCAATCTTTAACATTAGTTCCTTTTTGGTAGTCTTTTAGGTTTTTCAAAAACAACTTTGACTTCTCAAAAAGTTTTTTTTATGCCTGTATCTAGCTTATAAGAAACAAATTTGGTAGAGAGGCTAATCTAGCAGCTACTCCTATTATGCAAAAGTGGATAATGGGGGTAATTATAGAAAGATATTTGCATGAGAGCGCCCATGACACCTGTTTAGAATACAATAGATTTGTTCATCAACGTGCCACTGAATGTGGCTCCCTTACGGATGATCCTAGTTCCATTTTGAAGAAATGAACCAATTATTCAAGTGAGTAAACACTTGCTCTCTTAAGATAAAAAAAATAGGTTCAAATTCTGGATTGTCGAAGAGCTTCAAAAAATATTCTAAATTGTTGATGAAAATTGGTTCAGTTTCTAGATTGTCGAATATATGTAAAGTTTTTCGTTAAGTGAGATTGCAATGGCTTCAACACAATATGTAATGGACATACGTATGTGGTAACTCAATCTTTAACATTAGGTCTGTTTTGGTAGTCTTTTAGCTTTTTCAAAAACAACTTTGGCTTCTCAAAAAATTTCTTTTATGCCTATACTTGCTTATATGATGGCAGAGGCTTCTCTAGCAGCTACTCCTATTTTGCAAAAGTCGATAATGGAAGTAATTGTATATAGATGCCTTTGCATGAGAGCGCTCATGGCACCTGTTTAGAATACAATGGATTTGGTCGGTGACGTGCCACTGAATGTGGTGGCCTTGCGGATGATACCAGTTCCATTTCGAGGAAATGAACCGATTATTCAAGTGAGTAAACACTTGCTCTCATAAGAGAAAAAATAGGTTCAAATTTTGGATTGTCGAAGAATTGCAAAAAACATTGTAGATTGTCTATGAAAATTGGTTGCAATTTTAGATTGTCAAATATACATAACGCTTTATGTTAAGTGAGATTGCAATGGCTTCAACACAATATGGAATGTACATACGTGTGTGGCAACTCAATCTTTAACATTAGATCCGTTTTGGTAGTCTTTTAGCTTTTTCAAAAACAACTTTGGCTTCTCGAAAAGTTTTTTTTTGCGCCTGTCTCTAGCTTATATGAAACGAATTTGGCCGATAGGCTTCTCTAGCAGCTACTCCTATTTTGCAAAAGTGGATAATGGGTGTAGTTGTACATAGTTGCCTTTGCATGAGAGCGCTGATGGCATCTATTTTGAATACAATGGATTTGGTCGGTGACGTTTCCCTAAATGTGGCTCCCTAGCAGATGATCGCAGTTTCATTTCGAGGAAATGAACCTATTATTCAAATGAGTAAACACTTGCTCTCTTAAGAGAAAGAAAATAGGTTCAAATTATGTATTGTTGAAGAGTTGCAAAAAAAATTTTAGATTGTCGATGAAAATTGGTTCCAATTCAAGATTGTCGAATATGCATAAGGCTTTTCGTTAAGTGAGATTGCAATGGCTTCAACACAATATGGTAGTCTTTTAGCTTTTCCAAAATTAACTTGTTGTTTTTGCTTCTCAAAAAGTTTCTTTTATGTCTTTCTCTAGCTTATATGAGAACAATTTGGCAGAGAGGCTTATCTAGCAGCTACTCTTATTTTGCAAAAGTGGATAATGGGGGTAATTGTACATAGATGCTATTACATGAGAGCGCCCATGGCACCTGTTTAGAATACAATAGATTTGGTCAGTGACGTGCACCAAATGTGGCTTCCTTGCAACTGATCCCAGTTCCATTTCGAGAAAATCAACCAATTATTCAAGTGAGTAAACAGTTCCTCTCTTAAGTGAAAGAAAATAGGTTCAAATTCTGTATTGTTGAAGAGTTGCAAAAAACATTCTAGATTGTCGATGAAAATTGGTTCCAATTCTAAATTGTCGAATATACATAAGGCTTTTCGTTAAATGAGATTGCAACGGCTTCAACACAATTTGAAATGGACATACGTGTGTTCCAACTCAGTCTTTAACATTAGGTCCGTCTTGGCAGTCTTTTAGCTCTTTTCAAAAACAACTTTTGCTTGTCAAAAAGTTTCTTTTATACCTGTTTCTAGCTTATATGAAACAAATTTGGCAGAGAGGCTTATCTGGCAACTACTCCTATTTTGCAAAAGGGGATAATGGGGGTAATTACACATAGATGCCATTGCATGAGAGCGCCCATGGCACCTGTTTAGAATAAAATGGATTTGGTCAGTGACGTGCCGCCGAATGTGGCTTCTTTGCTGATGATCCCAGTTCCATTTCGAGAAAATCAACCGACTATTCAAGTGTGTACACACTTGCTCTCTTAAGTGAATGAAAATAGGTTCAAAATCTGGATTGTCGAAGAGTTGCAAAAAATATTCTAGATTGTCGACGAAAATTGGTTGCAATTCTAGATTGTCGAATATACATAAAGCTTTTCGTTAAGTGAGATTGCAATGTCTTCAACACAATATAGAATGGACATACGTGTGTGGCAACTCAATCTTTAACATTAGGTCCATTTTGGTAGTCTTTTAGCTTTTTCAAAAATAACTTTGGCTTCTCAAAAAATTCTTTTATGCCTGTCTCTATCTTATATGAAACAAATCTGGCAGAGAGGCTTCTCTTGCAGCTACTCCTATTTTGCAAAAGTGGATAATGAGGGTAATTGTACATAGATGCCTTTGCATGAGACCGCCCATGGCACCTGTTTAGAATACAATGGATTTGGTTGGTGACGTGCCACTGAATGTGGCTCCCTTGCGGATGATCTCAGTTCCATTTCGAGGAACTGAACTGATTATTCAAGTGAGTAAACACTTGCTCTCTTAAGAGATAGAAAATAGGTTCGATTTCTGTATTGTTGAATAATTGCGAAACACATTCTAGATTGTCAATGAAAATTAGTTCCAATTCTAGATTGTCAAATATACATAAGGCTTTATGTTAAGTGAGATTGTAATGGCTTCAACACAATATGGAATGAACATTAGTGTGTGGCTACTCAATCTTTAACATTAGGTCCGTTTTGATAGTCTTTTAGCTTTTCCAAAATTAACTTGTTGTTTTTGCTTCCCGAAAAGTTTCTTTTATGGCTTTCTCTAGCTTATATGAGATAAATTTGTCAGAGAGGCTTCTCTAGCAGCTACTCCTATCTTGCAAAAGTGGATAATCGGCGTAATTGTACATAGATGCCTTTGCACGAGAGCACCCATGGCACCAGTTTAGAATACAATGGATTTGGTCAGTGACGTGCCACTGAATGTGGTTCCCTTGCGGATGATCCCAGTTCCATTTCATGAAAATGAACAGATTATTCAAGTGAGTAAACACTTCCTCTCTTAAGTGAAAGAAAATAGGTACAAATTCTGGATTGTTGAAGAGTTGCAAAAAAAACATTCTAGATTGTCGATGAAAATTGGTTCTAATTCTAGATTGTCGAATATACATAAGGCTTTTCGTTAAATGAGATTGCAATGGCTTCAGCACAATATGCAATGGACATACGTGTGTGGCAACTCAATTTTTAACATTAGATCCATTTTGGTAGTATTTTAGCTTTTTTAAAAACAACTTTGGCTTCTCGAAAAGTTTCTTTTATGCATGTCTCTAGTTTATATGAAACAAATTTGGCAGAGAGGCTTCTCTTGGAGCAAATCCTATTTTGCAAAAGTGGATAATGGGGTAATTGTACATAGATGGCATTGCAAGAGAGGGCCCATGGCACCTGTTTAGAATGCAATGAATTTGGTCAGTGATGTGCCACTGAATGTGGCTCCCTTGCGGATGATCCCAGTTCCATTTCGAGGAACTGAACTAATTATTCAAGTGAGTAAACACTTGCTCTCTTAAGAGAAAGAAAATAGGTTCAAATTCTGGATTGTCGAATAATTGTAAAAAACATTCTAGATTGTCGATGAAAATTTGTTCCAATTCTAGATTGTCGAATATATATAAGAGTTTTTGTTAAGTGAGATTGCAGTGGCTTCAACACAATATGAAATGAACATACGTGTGTGGCAACTCAATCTTTAACATTAGGTCTGTTTTGGTAGTCTTTTAGCTTTTTAAAAAACAACTTGTTGTTTTTGCTTCTCATAAAGTTTCTTTAATATCTGTCTCTAGCTTATATGAGAAAAATTTGGCAGACATGCTTGTCTAGCAGCTACTCCTATTTTGTAAAAGTGGATAACCGGGTAATTGTATATAGATGCCTTTGCACGAGAGCGCCCATGGCACCGGTTTAGAATACAATGGATTTGGTTGGTGATGTGCCACTGAATGTGGCTCCCTTGCTGATGATCCCAGTTTCATTTTGTGAAAATGAACCGATTATTCAAGTAAGTAAACACTTGCTCTCCTAAGATAAAGAAAATAGGTTCAAATTCTGGATTGTCAAAGAGCAAAAAAACATTCTAGATTGTCGATGAAAATTGGTTCCAATTCTAGATTGTCCAATATACATTAGGCTTTTCGTTAAATCAGATTGCAATGGCTTCAACACAATATGGAATGGACATACGTGTGTGGCAACTCAATCTTTAACATTAGATCTGTTTTGGTAGTCTTTTAACTTTTTCAAATACAACTTTGGCTTCTCAAAAAGTTTCTTTTATGCCTGTATCTTGCTTATATGAAACAAATTTGGCAGAGAGGCTTATCTAGCAGCTACTCCTATTTTGCAAAATTGGATAATGGGGGTAACTGTACATAGATGGCATTGCATGAGAGCGCCCATGGCACCTGTTTAGAATACTGTGAATTTGATCAGTAACGTGCTGCTAAATGTGGCTTCCTTGCGGATCATCCCAGTTCCATTTCGAGTAAATCAACCAATTATTCAAGTGAGTAAACACTTGCTCTCTTAAGAGAAAGAAAATGGGTTAAAATTCTGAATTGTCAAAGAGTTGCAAAAAATATTTTATATTGTGAATGAAAATTGGTTCCAATTCTAGACTGTCGAATATAAATAAGGCTTTTCGTTAAGTGAGATTGCAATGGCTTCAACACAATATAGAATGAACATACGTGCATGGCAACTCAACCTTTAACATTAGTTCTGTTTTGGTAGTCTTTTAGCTTTTTTCAAAAACAACTTTGCCTTCTCAAAAGTTCCTTTTATGCCTGCATCTAGCTTATATGAAACAAATTTGGCAGAGGCTTATCTAGCAGCTACTCCTTTTTTGGAAAAGTGGATAATGCGGGGAATTGTACATGGATGCCTTTGCATCAGAGCGCCCATGGCTCCTGCTTAGAATTCAATGGATTTGAACGGTGACGTGGCACTGCATATGGCTCCCTTACAGATGATCCCAGTTCTGTATCGAGAAATAAACCGATTATTCAAGTGAGTAAACACTTGCTCTCTTAAGAGAGAAAATAGGTTCAAATTCTAGATTGTCGAAGAGTTGCAAAAAACATTGTAGATTGTCGATGAAAATTGGTTCTAATTCTAGATTATCGAATATACATAAGGCTTCTCGTTAAGTGAGATTGCAATGGCTTCAACACAATATGGAATGGACATATGTGTGTGGCCACTCAATCTTTAACATTAGGTCTGTTTTGATAGTTTTTTAGCTTTTTCAAAAACAACTTTGACTTCTCGAAAAATTTCTTTTACGCCTGTCTCTAGCTTATATGAAACAAATTTGGCAGAGATGCCTCTCTAGCAGCTACTCATATTTTACAAAAGTGTAATTGTACATGGATGCCTTTACATGAGAGCGCCCATGGCACCTGTTTAGGAATACAATGGATTTGGTCGGTGACGTGCCACTGAATGTGGCTCCCTTGCGGATGATCCCACTTCTGTATCGAGGAAATGAACCGATTATTCAAGTGAAAGAAATTAGGTTCAAATTTTGGATTGTCGAAGAGTTGCAAAAAACATTGTAGATTATCAATGAAAATTGGTTCTAATTCTAGATTGTCGAATATACATAAGGCTTCTTATTAAGTGAGATTGCAATGGCTTCAACACAATATGGAATGGACATACGTGTGTGGTAACTCAATATTTAACATTAGATCCATTTTGGTAGTCTTTTAGCTTTATCCAAAACAACTTTGGCTTCTCGAAAAGTTTCATGCCTGTCTTTAGCTTATATGAAACAAATTTAGCAGAGAGGCCTCTCTAGCAGCTATTCATATTTTGCAAAAGTGGATAATGGGGGGTAACTGTACATAGATGCCTTTGCATGAGAGCGTCCATGGCACCTGTTTAGAATACAATGGATTTGGTTGGTGATGTGCCACTGAATGTGGCTTCCTTGCGGATGGTCCCTGTTCCATTTCGAGGAAGTGAATTGATTATTCAAGTGAGTAAACACTTGCTCTCTTAAGAGAACCAAAATAGGTTCAAAATCTGGATAGTCGAAGAGTTGCAAAAAACATTCTAGTTTCAATTGTAGATTGTCGAATATACATATTGCTTTTCGTTAAGTGAGATTGCAATGTCTTCAACACAATATGGAATGGACAAATGTGCGTGGCAACTCAATCTTTAACATTAGGTCCGTTTTTGTAGTCTTTTAGCTTTTTTTTCAAAAACAACTTTGGCTTCTCAAAAAGTTTCTTTTATGCCTGCATCTAGCTTATATGAAACAAATTTGGCGGAGAGGCTTCTGTAGCTACTCCTATTTTGGAAAAGTGGATAATGGGGGCAATTGTACATAGGTACCTTTGCATGATAACGCGCATGGCACCTGTTGAGAATACCATAAATTCAGTCGTTGACGCGCCACTGAATGTGGCTCCCTTGCAGATGATCCCAGTTTCATATCGAGGAAATGAATCGATTAATCAAGTGAGTAAACACTTGCCCTCTTAAGAGAATGAAAATAGGTTCAAATTCTGGATTGTCGAAGAGTCACAAAAACATTCTATATTGTGGACCGAAATAGATTCCAATTCTAGATTGTCAAAGATACCAAAGAATTTTCATTAATTGAGATTACAATGCCTTCGACACAATATGGAATGGACATATGTGTGTGTGGTAACTGAACCTTTGACATTTAGGTACCGTTTGGTAGGGTTTTAGCTTTTCAAAAACAGCTTCGGCTTCTCGAAAAGTGGCTTTTATGGATCTGTCTCTTGCTCATCTGAATAATTTTGGCAGAGCAACTTCTCGAGCGTCTATTCCTATTTTTGTAAGAGTGGATAATGGGTGTAATTATACATAGATAACTTTGCATGAGAGTGCCCATGGCACTTGTTGAGAATACCACGGATTTCCTCGGTGGCGAGCTACCGAACGTGGCTCACTTGAGGATTATCCTTGTTCCGTATTGAGGAAATGAACTGATTATTCTTTTGCGTAAACACTTGCCATCTTAAGAGAAACAAATAGGTTCCAATTCTAGAATTCGAAGAAAAATGGTTCCAATTCTATATTGTCGATGATACTTAACGACTACGTTAAGCTATATATGAATGCCTTCGACACAAGATAGAATGCAAACACGTGTGTGGAAACTGAATCTTTGACATTTATGTAACATTAGATAGAATGTCTCTATCTTGAACTTATTTGAAAATATCTAGCAGATATTCTTGTCCTGCATCTTCTCCTATTTTGGGAGACTAGATAATGGGGGTAATTGCACATAGATGGATATGCATGAGGGTGCCCCTCGCACCTGTTGAGAGTACCAAGGATTTGGTCGGTGACGTACCATTGAATGTGGCTCCCTGGAGTATGATACTATTTCATATCGAGGAAATGAGTCGATTATTCTAGTGAGAAAATAGTTGCTCTCATATGAGAAACAAATAGGTTCCAATTCTAGATTGTCGAAGAAAATTGGTTCCAATTATGTATTGTCGATGATACCTAAGGACTAAGTTAAGCGAGATTGCAAGGCCTTCGACAAAGGATGGAATGGATATACATGTGCGGTAACTGAATCTTTGATATTTAGGTCCCGTTTGGTAGTGCTTTAGCTATTTCAAAAAATAATTTTGGCTTCTCGAAAACTGGCTTTTATGTCTCTGCCTATATTTTATTTGAAAACATTGGCAGAGAGACTTCTCATGCGTCTTCTCTTATTTTGGAAGACTAGAAAATGGGTGTAATTGTACATAGATGTTGTTGTATGAAAGAGCCCATGGCCTCAGTTGAGAATACCACGGATTTGGTTGGTGACGTGCCAGTGAACATCACTCCCTTGAGGACGATTTCAGTTCCATTTTGAATAAGGAACTGATTATTCGACAGAGGAAACAATTGCTCTCTTAAGATAAAGAAAATAGGTTCCAATTCTAGATTGTTGAAGAGTCGCAAAAACAGTTTGAGATAGTCAAGAAAATTAGTACCAATTCTAGATTGTCGAAGATATATAAGGATTTTCGTTAAGCAAGATTGCAAGGCCTTCGACACAATATGGAATGGATATACGTGTATGGTAACTGAATCTTTGGCATTTGGCTCCCGTTTGGTAGTGTTTTAGCTTTTCCAGAAACAACTTTGCTTCTCCAAAAGTGGCTTTCATGGTTATGTCCCTAGCTTTTCTGAAAAAATTAGTAGAGCGACTTCTCCTACAGCTTCTCCTATTTTGTAATAGTGAGTAATGTGGGTAATTGTACTTAGACAATGTTGCATGAGATAGCCCACGGAACATGTCGCGAATACCACAGTTTAGGTCGGTGACGTGCCACTGAACGACTTGAGGATGATTCTGGTTCACTATCGAGGAAATGAACAGTTTATTCTAGTGAGGAAACACTTGCTCTCTTAAGAGAAACAAACAGATTTCAACTCTAGATTGTCAAAGAAAATCGGTTCCAATTCTATATTGCTGAAGATAGGATTACATTACGCGCGATTGTAAGTCCTTGGACACAAGATGGATTGGGCATACCTATGTGATAATTGAAATTTTGACATTTAGGTCACGTTTGATAGTGCTTTAGCTATTTCAAAAAATAGTTTTGGCTTTTTGAAATGTGGCTTTTATATCTCTATCTCTAGCTTATTTGAAAACATTTGGCAGAGAGACTTTTCCTGCATCTTCTCCTATTTTGGAATACTAGATAATGGGTGTAAGTGTACATTGATGCCATTGTATGAGAACCTGTGGCCCCTGTTGAGAATACCACGGATTTGGTCGGTGGCGCACCATTGAACATTGCTCCCTTGAGGATGATTTCGATTCCATTTTGAGGAAATTTACTGAATATTCTAGTGAGGAAACACTTGCTCTTTTAGGGGACAGAAAAAAAAGTCCCAATTCCAGATTATCAAAGAGTCGCATAAAAAATCTAGATTGTCGAAGATACATAAGGATTACGTTAAAGAAGATTGCAAGGCCTTCGACATCTACAAATGTTATTCTTCACCAGGGTGATGAGTCTTATTCTTCTCTCAACTATTTTTACTGAACAAGTTTTTGGTAAAAATTTAGCTTTTACTGAATGGTCTTAGGAAGAACGTTGGAAAGTCCTAGTAAAAAGTAGATTTTTACCCATAGTTATCAAAAATAATACTAAAAATTTGTTCAGTAAAAGCAGCTAGCTATTCTTCACCTAGGATTCTACAGCCAGGCCTAATTGACAAGAAATAAACTGGTGGAAAACAGAATCTACTGCTCATCCCATCCTCCACCCCCTCTTCATGTCGGTGCCAACAACAAACCTTTGGATTGAAAACAAAGACCCCTGCATTTTTTGTGTGTTTCGATCACATTCGTCCCAGCGAGCGAGCTTCTGCTCTACCTGACTGCCTCGACCGCATTCCCATGAACCCCTGCCTGAGCGCCGCCGTGTGCCCCTGCCCCAATGGGACATGCCACGCGTGCCTGCCCTACGAGTCACACCCCGTGCCCCTGCCCCGTGCCCTACCATTTGTCGCTCCTGCATCATCCCTAGCCCCACCTCGCCCTGCACCGTGCTGGCCACCACCCCCGCATCATCCGATCCTCGCCCCGCACCAAGAAGATCCTCATTCAGCCTCTTCCACTCCTCTAGCCACCATAACCTCCCAGGCTCCCACCTTCGGTGTTCATGCCTGGTCTTTCACTTAGCTGTTGTATCGGGAAAAAAATCTATCTTTGTTCATGCCTAGTCATTTGCTTAGCCTTCAAGGTAATATTCATGTTTTACCTTTATGTTTTTTCATGTAGGCACAAAATTGCTTGCTTCTACTTCCAGATTGATGTAGCGTCAACTGCATCAACAATGAATGCAACAAATATAATCAGACCTCAGGATGCCGCCCTATCCAGCAACAAAGAAGGTTCTGGCCTCCTGCGTTGCTGATTCATGGTTGATGGCTAGGTTTTCTCCAATCCATCCTGATAAGTTCACCTTTGGCCATTCTTACTTTCTCCTTTGCTAGAAATCATGAAAATGACATGCACTGCATCCCGATGGCCTTTGTTGACGGTTCTTAACTACCACTTATACCGCCAATGAACCTTAAAAAATAAATAAAGACTAAGCATTTCTTACACGCATTTTATTTCGAGTAATGTAGTTCCACCTGTACTTGAAAAATAAATATGTATGTAGGTGAAAATCAACTTTATACAGTGAGAAAATGACCCAACATGGTGAAAGTCAACAAACTGATGAATCTGACAGCGCCATGTGGCAAGGAGTCAAACCACAGAGCTAGAAAGAATATTCTGAAGAATCTCCAGAAGAATCCCGCACAAGTACCACTAGGAGGGGCCTAGAACAAAGAGGGGCCAGGCAGTGCCACCCTAGGGTTGGCCAACCCCACAGGTCGGTCAACCGACGGTTAGCGCCTTTCCTGGTCAACTTCCACATATGGGCTCTCCCATGCTTTTTGAAACCTCTGATGGTGGTTTGGCGCATGAATCAATTGTTTCCCAACCATCATTTGAAGGTTATAAATAGGACTCCACGCAGCCTCACTTAGACACCCACCTCACTTTTTATTTTCCACTCATACTCCATTAGATCTTCATTGTTAGAGTGAAATTAGGCTAGAGGAGTCTATCCATAGTTCCCATGTCACCTTGAAGGAGTTAGTGAGTATTCTTCTCATGTACCTTTTCTTTTTATGTTAACTTTGATCATGAATAAAGATATAGTTTCCTTTTATTATGTCTCCTTAGTATAGTTATATTTATATTTATGCATGAGTTGTTCTTGTATGATATATTTGTCCATAGATCTAGGTATGATTATAGTAAGTAGAGACTAATTATTATATTAGTCAATGCATGTTTAGCTGTCTATGCAACGACATTGGTTCAATGTGCTTTCTAGTATGCTTTCGTCCAAGCTTTACTGCCTAGAATGATTATGGTATAGTTGGATAATGTAGATATGGTGTCTGAGTTATTCACTTTCTTTGAATGCGGGTATATGCCACAGTTTGTACAGTTAGGTGGCAGGTGGTGACAGCCTAGTTCGTCCATTGTAATATTTCACGTTCAGGTATAATGTAGGACCTATTAAAGATGGTACACTTTGGCTTATTAAAACAAGTCAGAAGGCATCACTCCGGTAGTGCCTGGGTGCTTCTGGAGTTAAGTCCTAAACTATATTTTGACTAGATAATATGAATTCTCAACAGACTAATTTTGGAATTACATAAGGAACCTGACTTGTCCATATGTCTACCACTCAATTGTATTCAGAATAAAGTAGAGTAGTAGTCTGATGTGTGTGTCAACTATCATATCCATCTATGCTTACCCCTGTTTTAGACATAGTTACTTCAATATGAGTAGTATTGCTTTGAATTGGTCCTTAGAATAATTTATATCCTTGAATAGTACCTATACCTTTGTTTGGGATAAATACAATACCCCAGAATACTCCTAAGTGAAATGCTACAATGGTAATTCTGTGCGCTTTCGAAATCCAATCTAAACTTAGTATGAATTTACCATGGCTAGTACTTATGTTATATTCATGACGATGTAACAAATGCTAACAACCTCCTCGCGTAGCTAGGGCTGAAATGGACGGAAACGGTTAGGAAAATACCTCCACCATTTTCACTTTCATATTTAGAACACCCGATAGAAACAGAAATGAAAAAGCCAGAAACGGAAGAGAATGGATAAATACAGAGTTTCAGAAATAAAACAAAACAGTCGGTAACTAAAAAAAATGTCAGAAATATGAATAAAATAAATATTGAACATTCACTATATGGTCCAAGTCTTACAATATATATAATGCAAGTTGCAATTAAATTCGCAACATACAATCCAACAACATAGGCTAATAAGAGATTGTTTGGTTCATAATTTTTAATTTTTATTTTTCATAAAACATGTTCAAATGAGATCTCATTTCCGTATTTGGAGAAACGGAAAAAACGGAAAAATTCCATTAGAAACAGAATTCCGCTAAAACGGTCGGAAAAAGGCCCATACCGTTTTCATTACCACTTTTGTTTTTCTCCGCCTATCCGAAAATGGTACAGGAAAATGGTAAACAAAACACAGTCGGGACGGGAAATTTCTGTACCATTTTCAGCCCTATGCGTAGCCTACAGCAGCTTCTCTGACTGCTGGACCCTGATGCCATCACCTAACTTCTAATAAAGTAATGTATAATATGTCAAGACTTCTATAAGAAATGCTCATCTTGCATCAGAGTAACAAAGAATCTGAAAATTTTCAGGCAGAGATGTCGTCACTAGAAAGGCAAAACTATGTAATTTTTAAGGCTTGCCCTGATCACTTTGATTCACTCCCATATCGTCACGGATTGAAAGATCTTGATTTTGTAAAATTTAATGGGGATGATGCAAGACCACATGGGAGCATGTAGGCCAATTTCTTGCACAATTAGGATAGGCTGGCTCTAATAATATTATTTGGTTAGAATGTTCCCCTTTCATTATCCAAAACTGTATTTACATGGTTTACTGCTCTTGCACCTAATTCAATACATATGTGGTCTCAATTAGAGCAGAAATTTATGATCAATTTTATTGTGGTTATAATGAATTTATATAGTCTCACTTAACAATGGTTAGACAAGGAAATGATGATTTTGTAAGTGATTACATTCAAAGTACTACAAACTGATGTTTTGGTTTGACAATTTCTGAAAAGGATTTGGTATAATTAACTTTTAATTGCTTACGTAGCTATCTTAGAGAACAATTAGAGGGTGTGATTTTTCTCCTATTAATGAATTAGAACAAAGAACTTTGGATTATGAAAACTGAAGTAAAAAAAGATAAATAACATCATAAGTCACATCATCCTAGTGTGCATCTACTTGAGTATAATTCTAATGATTTGGACAACGCTAGTAGAGATGTTTATGCCGCTGAATTTGAATGGCCATCTAAAGCTCATCCTCATTCTTGTGATTCTCTCAAGGCAGTTCATAAAAATTGGTATGATGAGATGAAATGTAATTTTGTTGTAGTTAAGTGTGATAGAATATTCGATGAATTGCATAAAAGAGGCTACATCAAAATTTTACATGTTATCCCACGGCGCGCTTGATAAGTTAAAGCGGTGTGCTTATTGTAACTGGCATCATTCTTTCTCTTATACCACTAATGATTATACTGTACTCTGAAGGCAACTTCAAGCAGCCATTTGAAAGTATCAAGAGACCGAGAAGGGGGGGGCATTGAATCAAGCACTTACACTACTAAGCCAAATTCTAACACTTCCTAATTTCTAGCAGGACTAGCAAATAACTCTTAGCAAGCAAGTACTAAGCAGGAGTAAAACAAGCTAGAAGACAACCTATCAAGCTAGTAAGCAAGCCGACACGAGAGCTATCAAAAGAAGCAAGTAAACAACCTATCACTCTACTAAGCAAAAGATAAATACGGTAAGTAAAGAGAAGAGTGATAGAGATGCTCAGCAATTTTTTCTGAGGTCTCGAAAGGATGACGCCTTCTCCTAATCCTCGTGGAACCACTCCTGTCGGAGTCTCGGTTCCTCCCGTCGTTCCTAAAACGATGCTCACAAAGGTACGCTTCACTCCCGGAGTGAAGAACATCGGCACCTCGGCTGTAGCAAACAATACCCAAGCGCTAGAGCAAGCCTCCAAAGCTCGGGCGCTCACTTTTGGTGTCCCTTTCGAGTGGAGGCAACATTCTCTCTTATATCACTAATGATTATAATGTATTCTGAAGGCAACTTCAAGCAGCCATTTTAAAGGATTAAGTGACCGAGAAGGGGGAAGGGCTGAATCAGGCACTTACACTACTAAGCCAAATTCTAACACTTCCTAATTTCTAGCAAGACTAGCAAACAACTCCTACCAAGCAAGTACTAAGCAAGAGTAAAATAAGCTAGAAGACAACCTATCAAGCTAGTAAGCAAGCCGGCATGAGAGCCACCAAAAGAAGCAAATAAACAATCTATCACTCTACTAAGCAAAAGATAAATGCGATAAGTAAAGAGAAGGGTGATAGAGATGCTCAGCAATTTTTTCTAAGGTCTCAGAAGGATGGGGCCTTCCCCTAATCCTCGTCGAACCACTACCGTCGGAGTCTTGGTTCCTCCCATCGTTTCTAAAACGATGCTCACAAGGATACGCTTCACTTTCAGAGTGAAGACACCGGCACCTCGACTGTAACAAACAATACCCAAGCGTTGGAGCAAGCCTTCAAGGCTCGGGCGCTCACTCTTAGCGTCTCTTTTGAGTGGAGGACCTGAAACTATGTACAAACTTGATGTCGTCTTTCACAAGTCTTCGGAAGCTCGAACAACAACGTCTAACTGGTCTAGGCTACCATAGACCAAGAGTAACAAGCCGAAGACACTCCTCTCAGCCTCACAAGCTCTAAAAATGTATGAATGCTCTTTGCTACTCCTCACAAGCACTCAAGATTTCACTAGATGCTCTCTTGTGCTCTCTTTGGTGAACTTTGGTTCTTGACAAATGATCTCCAACTGTTCTGGCTGCGAGCTAACTTCACAACAGTTCCCCCAACGGTTTAAATAGGCCCCAAGCCCTAAAATAACCGTTAAGAGCCGTTGCCAAAAAAGCTGTCTGCTTTTTGCAGTCACCGGACTGTCCGGTCACTGGGACCATCGGACTGTTCGATGACTCCTGGTCTTCATCTGGATGAAAACATCCTCTGTGGAAATACCACTTCTCGTTTGGACTTCCAGAGACACCTCTTTTGGACAATAGCTTCTGGGCTCACCGGACAGTCTGATCACTAAAACGATGGACTGTCCGGTGAATCTTCCTGTTGACTCTAGAGAGCATCTCTCTCTGGACTTCGAGCTCCTGCTCTCACCGGACTATCCGGTGACACCTGTTGGACTGTCCGGTGACCTTCTGTCCTCAGCTTTCAGAAAACATCTTATCTAGACTTCTGGCTTCGACCCTCACCGGACTGTCCAGTGACCTCGTCGGATTGTCCTGTGATTCAGTTGCTACAGAAACATGACTTCCAAACATGACTTCCTCAAGATCTTCATGCTTTCCGCTGCAACTCTTGACATCTTGAAGCTTTCACTGATCACTCAAGTGCCTCAGAGAACTTAGGGCATCCACACACCCTAATTCTTGTATATGGGAATGTATGAATCATAGTCTTTGAGCCGCGTAAGTAGATTTAACCTTAGATCTCAAAAGATCGTGATTCAATGGCATGAAGCTCACAATTGATATGAAGGAGTCTAGGGGCAATCAACTTATATCGCTTATGAGTAACTCCCCCTAGACCTGTGCTTGACATCGAGACACTAGATGCAATGCATGAAATGCGCATGAATGCATAACAACAAAAATAAAGGATGCATGCTTATGATGAAGAAGGACTAGAAAAGAATTACTCTCATCACATTGAAATCCCCTCACAAGCTTACTCACAATGATCCTCATCTCCTAGATTTGGGCACCCCATAAACATTCGTCCCAAGCTCTCTATGATCATTGCTATCTTAAAAGGGTTAGGTGATGGTCCTACAAAACAAGAAGAACAACAAAAATAAAGCAATCACAAGCAAACAAATATATACAAGGAAATGCTAAGCTTTGGAGGTTACTCAAGTGAAGTTCAAAAGATCAATAATGTTGACCTCTCCTCTTAGCCTGTTGAAGTTCTTCTCATCAAGGGGCATCGTGAATATGTCGGTCAATTGATCATTTGTCCTCACACTAATAAGTTCAATATCTTTCTTGGCCACATGATCCCTTATAAAATGATGCTTGACCTTAATATGTTTGGCATACCCATGATCACCCTTATGAAGAGCCATATTGATTGCACTTTCACTATCATAATATAGAGAAATTTGATTATATGCCAACCCTTAGTCCATAAGAGTTTACTTTATATAGAGAAGTTGAGCACAACAAGCACCAGCTGCCATATATTTCGCTTCGACCATTGAGACAGCCACGGCATTTTGCTTCTTAGAGCTCCAAGCAACCAATGATCTCCTAAGAAATTGACATCCACCGGAGGTGCTCTTTCTACTCCCTTTGCATCTGGCGAAGTTTGAGTCGGAGTAGCCAACAAGATCAAAGCCTCCATCTTTTAGATACCAAAGGCCCATAGTTGGTGTATACTTTAGGTACCTAAGAATCTTTTTGACAGCACTTAAATGAGATTCTTTAGGGTTAGCTTGATAACGAGCACATAAACATACACTAAACATAATATCCGGGCGAGAGGTGGTAAGATATAATAGAGAACCAATCATTGATTGATAAAGCTATTTATCAACTGGTTTACCACTCTCATCCGGGCCAAGAATACCATTTGTGACCGTTGGAGTCTTGATTGGCTTTGAATCCTCTATTCCGAAGAGCTTGAGTAGATCTCTTGTGTACTTCTCTTTATAGATGAATGTTTCATATTTCATTTGCTTAACTTGAAATCCAAGGAACAAGTGAAGCTCTCCTATCATGGACATCTCAAATTCTTTGACCATTAGATCACGAGATTCAGCGTTATAAGCCTCATTAGTAGAACCAAAGATAATATCATCCATATATATTTGGCAAATAAAGAGATCATCATCAACGTGTTTAGTAAAAAGAGTGTTATCAATACTCCCTATCTTGAAACCCTTGTCAGTGAGGAAATCTCTTAGCCGTTCATACCACACCCTTGGTGCTTGCTTGAGTCCATACAACGCCTTCTTCAACTTGAAGACGTGATCGGGATGCTTGGGATCCTCGAAGCCGGGTTGTTGCTCAACATAAACCTGCTCATTAATATAGCTGTTAAGAAATACGCACTTCACATCTATTTGATATAATTTAAAGTTAAAATGTGAATCATAAGCGAGCAGTGTTCGAATTGACTCAAGTCAAGCCATGGGGCAAAAGTTTCGTCGAAGTCCACCCCCTCAACTTGAGAGTAACCCTTGGCCACGAGTCTTGCTTTGTTCTTCACGACATTTCCGTTCTCATTTTGCTTGTTTTTAAAGACCCACTTGGCACCAATGATGTTCTAGTGCTTCGGCTCTTCACCAATTTTCGATCTTGATTTCTGTCAAAGTTATTGAGCTTCTCATGCATAGCCAACATCCATTTGTGATCTTCCACCACCTCATTGATGTTGTTGGGCTCTATCAAAGACAAAAAAAGAGAAATTCTCACAAGCAATGTTAGCCTATCATCATTAGTATCATTAGTATAGTTAGGCTTATATTGGTTTTTCCTTGTCTTTAACCCTTAAGAGGGACACCCAATAATCAAGTCACTTCTGTGATCTCAAAAAATGGGTTTGCGCCTTTTTGGAGCCTCTTATGGTGGTGGAGCTTGCGGCGGAGAGACATCTTGTGCATCTTGTATGGCTTGCTCCTTGGAGATGATGGTGTCTTGTAGACGAAGCGGAGAGCTGCAATCTTCTTCAATTCTTGATGTCATTGTTGGGTAAGGTGGTGTAGCACTTGTTGTAGATGATCTTTGGTTTCTTGGGGTAGTAGGCTCTTGAGGTAGCTCTCTCGGTGCTTGTACACTTAATGATTCTTGCACTTGATTTGTTAATGTAGTGATCTCATATTGAGTCGTGGAGGAGTCTTTTGGTGGAGGTGTAAAAGAGTCATCTTCTCTTGGTAGGACTTCTCCTATGGGCATCTTCTGCATCGCCTTCTCTAAAGGTTCATCATCATCTACATCACAACAATAAGATTCTTTTTTCTCTTGAGAACCATTAATTTCATCAAATTGCACATCACATGATTCCTCAACAAATTCTGTAGTTGCATTGAAA
This sequence comes from Zoysia pacifica, assembly GCA_001602315.1. Taxonomy (NCBI): domain Eukaryota; kingdom Viridiplantae; phylum Streptophyta; class Magnoliopsida; order Poales; family Poaceae; genus Zoysia; species Zoysia pacifica. The sequence continues at coordinate 306,666 of BCLH01000099.1, forward strand.
ACACGATAAGCTTTAGAGCTACCAGAATAACCAACAAGAAAGCCAATGTTGGTCCTCTTCTCAAACTTGCCTAGCCTCTTTCTCTTCTTGAAGATATAGCATTTACACCCAAAGACTCGAAAGTAGGCCACATTGGGTTTTCTTCTCAGCAATAGCTCTTAAGGGGTCTTCTTCAAGAGGTGATGTAGATAAACACGGTTTGAAGTATAGCATGTTGTGTTGATAGCTTAGCCCAAAACCTCTCTGGAGTCCCATACTCATCCAACATAGCCCTAGCAAGCATGATGAGAGTCTGATTTTTTCTCCTCAAAACACCATTTTGCTCCGAGGTGTAAGTAGCCGAGAACTCATGCTTGATACCAAGATCATCACAATATTCTTTAATTATAGAATTTTTGAACTCCATCCCATTATCACTTCTAACCTTCTTGATCTTAGCTTCGAATTTATTTTGAGCTCTCTTTGCAAAATTCTTGAAGTTAGTGATGGCTTGAGCTTTGTCTTCTAGAAAAATAGTCCATGTGTACTGAGAGAAGTCATCAACAATCACCATGCAATAGAGGTTTCCTCCAAGACTCTTGCAAGCTGTTGGTCCAAATAGATCAATATGAAGAAGCTCTAGAGGTCTTGATGTGGACATTATGGTCTTGCAAGGATGAAGAGTGGCAATTTGCTTTCCCGTTTGACATCTGCACTACACAACTTATCTTTTTCAAAGGTAACATCTTGAATTCCGAGAATTAAGCCCTTCTTAGTGACTTTTTTCAATTCTCCCATTCCAATATGAGCTAGGCTCCTATGTCACAACCATACTTTGGAGGACTTGGCAATAAGACAAGTTTGCGGCGCAACTTTATTTGAAGAGAAATCAACCATGGAATGCGAGGCTCAATTACTTGTTGATCAATTCAGCACCTTTGTTATTGAAGAAGCATGTGAAGCAAAGATCACACAACTGGGCAACCGAGAGGTACAAGTCATTAGAGATGGCGACTTTAACCAACCCTTTGATTCTTCCTTTGAAATTATCTTCAAATGTCACCTTGTCCTTGTTCTCATCTTTTTTGATGGTGGTGAACATCTTATGATTGCTGGTCATATGTTGAGTGCAACCACTATTAAGAACCAATGTTTGCCACCATTTTTGTAGTTCACCTTACTAGAAGCCATGAGACAAGAGGTGTTTAGTATCCAAAATATTGCTCGATTCATTCATATTAACCTCAACAACAAGAGCAACTTCTTTAGATAACCTTTGTTCCTTAGAGTGCTTGAGATGATTCTTTCATGTATCAACTTTCTTCTTGTTTTCTTCATCAATAGTGATATGACGCTTCTCATAGGAGTTGATCCAACCTACAAGCTTGTCAATGCGAATGCACAAATCTTTTGGAGCTTCATTAGGCAAGACAATGATACTATCATACTCATCACATAGAACAATATAAGAATCTTCTAACAAACTACTAGCAATAGCATTATCATCAAGAAGTAAATGAGAGCTAGTAGGAGTAGAGTCGTTGCAAACCGATGGATCAAGAGTGTGATGAGCATGTACTCCAATGATCTCACTTGAGATGGAAGCATGTAGATTATCCTTGTTTGATGAAGCTTCATGAGAGAAAATATCACTAGCATCCTTGTATGTGAGGAACTTCTTAATGTATTCTTCATGAGAAATTTTGAGTGCTCCTTCAAAAGAATTGATCTTTTCAAAAAGATCATGCAATCGTAGCATGGAAGTACATATAGTTTCACTATCAAGAGTTCCAAAGTGAGTGTAAGCATCTATGAGCTCAAGATAGATAGTATTTTCAATCATTATAGCACTTAAGAGTTGGCAGATGAAGATATTGAAGAGTTGTTTATGTTAGCACTCGAATTCCCCGGTGTGGCATATAGGTAGCTTAACAAGCGATTCTTCCATGAGCCACTACCGGACCCCAATGAAGAACTTGTCTCCATCACTCTCGATCACTTCTCAAAGGAGGTTAAGCCCTAATTTGAGCACTTGACTTTGATACCACTTGAAAAGATCTAAGTGACCGAGAAGGGGGGTTGAATCGAGCACTTACACTACTAAGCCAAATTTTAACTCTTCTTAATTTCTAGCAAGACTAGCAAACAACTCCTAGCAAGCAAGGACTAAGCAAGAGTCAAACAAGGTAGAAGACAACCTATCAAGCTAGTAAGCAAGCCGGCACAAGAGCCACCAAGAGAAGCAAGTACACAACCTGTCACTCTACTAAGCAAAAGATAAATGTTGTAAGCAAAGAGAAGGGTCATAGAGATGCTCAGCGACTTTTTTTAGGTCTCGAAAAGATGGCGCCTTTTTCTAATCCTCATTGAACCACTTCCGTCGAAGTCTTGGTTCCTCCCGTCGTTCTTGGAACAATAATCACAAGGGTATGCTTCACTCTCAGAGTGAAGACACCGGCGTTCCAGCTATAGCAAATAATACCCAAGCGCTAGAGCAAGCCTCCAAGGCTCGGGCGCTCACTCCTGGTGTCCCTTTTGAGTGAAAGACTCAGAACCGCGTACAAACTTGATTTCGTCTTCCACAAGTCTTCGTAAGCTCGAACAACGACGCCTAACCGGCCTAGGCTGCCATAGACCAAGAGTAACAAGCCAAAGACACTCCTCTCAGCCTCATAAGCTCTAAAAATGTATGCATGCTCTTTGCTACTCTTCACAAGCACTCAAGATCTCACTAGATGCTCTCTTGTGCTCTCCTTGGTGAACTTTGCCTCTTGACAATTGATCTCCAACTGTTCTGGCTGCGAGCTAACTCCACAACAGCTCCCCCAATGGTTTAAATAGGCCCCAAGCCCTAAAATAATCGTTAAGAGTGGTTATAAAAAAGTTGTCTGTTTTTTGCAGTCACTGAACTGTCCGGTCACTAGGACCACCGGACTGGTCCCGGTGACTCCTGGTCTTCATCTGGTTGAAAACATCCTCTCTGAAATCTATTATATGTGACACCAGACTATCCGGTTCATACCATCACCGTACTGTCCGGTGAACTTCTCATTTGGATTTCCAAAGACACCACTTCTGAACGCCAGCTTCTGGGCTCACCGGACTGTCCGGTCACTGAAATGACGGATCTTCCTGTTGACTCCAGAGAGCACCTCTCTCTGGACTTCGAGCTCCTGCTCTCACCGGACATTCATGTGACACTCGTCGGACTGTCCTGTAACTGTCTATCATCAGCTTCCAGAAAACATCTTCTCTGAACTCCTAGCTTCGACCCTCACCGGAATGTCTGGTGACCTCATCGGACTATCCGGTGACTCAACTGCTACTGAAACTTGACATCCTCAAGATCTTAATGCTTCTTGCTACAACTCTTGACATCTTCAAGCTTCCAACGATCACTCAAGTGCCTTAGAGAACCTAGAGCATCCACACATCTGAATTCTTATAAAACTGAGACGAGTGACCCAACCTCTCTTAATAATACCGGTGTTTCCGGTAGACTCAAGGCCTAAAAACTAAGCCACACATAGCTCTAGATCATTCTTAGTCTTGGACCAACTCCTTCCTCGAAAACACTTTGGGTACTCGAATATCCTTGAAGCAACCAACTCATATAAGTGGAAAATAGTGTTGATAACCTTGCATCTAACGAGTTAGTTATGGTTCTCATTCAATCATCAAAATCATTCATATCTTTGAGGGGCTTCAATGGTCATGAAGCTAACACCATTAATGAATGATGGTTGGCTTTTACGGATGTGCAAGTAGATAGATATCTTTTTCCATTAATATTGTTGATCCACAAAATGTAAAATTGTTGGTTCAGCCTAAACAAACTGATACAACTAGAGTCAAGAATGTGATCATCGGTGAAGAAAGGCATAAAAATACAAATATAAAACTTTAAGGGAAGTATTAGAAAAGTGTTCTGATGGTAAATAGTCTCTCAAAATCACTGTCAAAGCCTCTTGACATTTTGGGGGGGGGGGGGCAAGCTAAAAAGACTCAAAATTTGGTTGATTGTGCTGCCCAGGGAAAACCAAAAGTTCCGGTTTTGGTCAGGCCAAAAAATACTCAAACCAAAGAATCCTGAGTTAGGAAAGTGGAAATAAATGAGCCAAAGGTGAAAAACAGATAGGTAAACTTTAAACCTACTTTGATTACCTTTTATAACAATATATGAATAAAAGAAACCGTTTACAAGGATCGGTCAACAAAAGGTTATGCAAGGTCACCTCTAGAAAATGACTGATCAAATTCTCATCGATTGGATCTTGTCAACAAAGTGGTGAGGATTGGAAGCATAGATGTGATTATTAAAGAACCATCCAAAGGACTGATTATTATAGATGATTGTATCAATTCAAAACCCACTCCTATAGCCTATGAGTCATAAAGATAGTAGTAGATGCTTTCTTGACAAATGTTTTCAGCCAAGGTGGTGTCTCTTTGGCTTAACTCAAACTCAAAAGAGGAGCTTACAAAGATTGCACAATCAAGAGAATAAAGATCAAGATTCTAAGCATGTAAATGATGTCCCAACAAAACAGTGTTGTCAATGTCTCTCATCCATAAAGAAAGAGTGGAGGCCAAAGCTACTATGTTCAACTCCAAGTTAAACAATACTAGGAGCCGATAAAGGGTTATCACCCTTAGACCAAAATATGGCCCATGCATTCATCATCCTCAGCTAATTTTGGTCACTAGGATATTTTTGGCATGCAAACTTTGCCAAAAAGTGGGGCATATGTTGGCGACCAAAATTTGCATTCAGGAAAAGTGAAAGTTCTGGTTTCCTAAACCGAAAGTCTTGGCAGACCAAATATGGGACAAAATTTCTAAAATTCGATCCAGTATAGCTATTTCATAAAAATTGTTTTTAGACATGTTTTGTAGGCTATGGGAGATATTTTTTAAGATTTTAGCTAAGTTATACTAAAGATATAAAAAAGTGGTTGAAAAGACGTAAAGATGAAGACAAATTACTGATTCGGAGGATATAAGATTAGCCCCTCGACGAGAAGATTGAAATGGATATATAGATGACCTAATTTGGAGCCCGAACGAAGAAGTTAGTTTTACCAAATTTTGTCCCTAAGGAAACCGGTAGTTCTAATTTCGGTCTCAAAATTCCTATTTATTCTAAATAAGAGATAAGAGATGACTCTGTTGCGGATTTTGTTAGGGTTTCATCTCCCCGCAGAATAAGTCCATCCTCCTTTATATAAAGAGAGGCTAATGGTCAATTGAGGACATCCCTAATCATCCAAACTCAATGTACCTTTGTTTTTTTTTATCTCCAAACCCTATCTATTTTTCCAACCCTAATTTCAATTCTTGTCTCACCCAGTCTGCCATGAAGGTGATCTAATTAGTCTGCTGAGCCTAGATCAACCTTAAGAAGCTTTTGTTCCGATGGGGTCCCTCCTAAGCTTAAGATTCTAGGTGCTGCAATGAATCTTAGTTTCGCAAAGCAGAACTTCAGTTTTTCACTAGCAGAGCTAGCCCCGAGCGTCCTGCCTGCTGTGCACGGTTGCTTACTCGTGTGGAATGGCGTTTATAGGAGTTAACACCCTGTCACCATATTCACAATATACCAGATGGATCTGACCATGTAACAATCAAAGATGTTGTATGGATCGATTCATTTTGATTACAGAAGTTGCACTGCATTGTGCCTTTCCGCTGTTTGATTTGCCCTTAGTAAGGATAATCTAAATTGATTTTCAGTGAAAGTTTGATTTTACAAAATCTTTTAAGGCTTAGGTGGCTATAGGAAAGCAGCATCCTGTAGTACATTTATGATGGCTCCTGGCGTTACTAGAAGTTGAATTCCATATTCCATGGCTAATATAAAAAAGTCATGTTATTCACTTGCACTACAATGGGTCTTTTCGTTGGCGCTACTAACGGCTGTGCTGCACAGCAGTCCACAGCAGTTACGTGCAGCCGCAGCGGATTGGTACAAATCATCTGAACGCTGTAGTTACAACCGAACAGCTGTGCTGCACAGCAGCAGCTAAAAAACGCCGTCAGAAGCACAAACAAACACGCCCAATGTCAGTTTAATTAAAATATTTGGTGCTCGATCAACGCTATCTCCTCAGCCACCCCCACATCAATTATTTTGCCACGATGACTATATAAAAGGCTTGAATTATATTTCGTGTAATTTGATCCCTAGTCCATAAACAATATACTTTGATGGTATTTTCCAGAATTCCGGAACTTCTGGTTACACATATGTAGCTAATTTTACTGAATTTCATGTTGTAAAGGATGTACAAATAAATATTATGGTAAAAGACAATGATTGATTAGCATCTACACAACCGATATTACAACGGATCATAAAGAAACTGATACGATGTGGATTTAGTAGGTAGCACTTGCAGTAATCAGTGTGTCCATAAAGGTGCAAAAAAGCAGGTATTCAAGAAATTGACCTTCAGTTGGATACGAAAATAAATTTCTTTATAATAACAGCAATATTGCCAATTTTCCTAGTTCAAGTAACACGTACAGTCGCATTAAAGCACACCCACTCCGATCCAAGCCTTCCACCACGGCTTTGAAAAATCCAACAACTTGTCATTTCCTTTGCTAGTATCTTGAAGGAAGGATGACCGCCAGGACAACGACCACGCCAAACATGAGGATGGCGAGCGCGTTGAAGTTGATGACAAACCCTTCGCTTGGAAAGTCACCGATGGGGAAGATGAACCTTGCCAGGCCGGTCTCGACGGTGCAGATAGCCATGAGGAAGATGACAATGCCGAAGAAGATATGCCATGGCGCATAGTCCGCCCTCATTGTCATCATGGCCCCGGGAAAGACGAAGTACACAAATGCCACCAGCCACTACAGAATAGAAAAACGATCTCAATGTCACATGAAATTAAGTTACAAGTAGAGCGTAAAATCAGCCAACGTCGCACAGATGCTTCATGTGTGCAGTTGTGTCTGTGCATTAGCATGCACTTGAACCCGCCAATTCCAGTCGATTTGTAAGGGTATGAAGTTTCGAACTTGTTTGCCCCCTAAAAAATTATCCTAAACCCAGCGGTATGGGGAACTTTATGCAATCTTCAATCCTACATCTCACGTTTAACTAACTATGTGACCGATTGCAAATTTGACTCAAATTTAAAATATATTGGGATATATTTAGAGAAGCTGTTGAAGGAGGTAATTAAAATAGCCCTAAATTTTAGAGTGATTTTTTGGGGTGCTGGAGATACTCGTACTCCCTCCATCCTAAAATAAATATCTTTTCTTTATTTTTACAAATCGCGTTTGACTATTTATCTTATTTATTAAATTTTTGCAAATATTATTTATTTTCTTGTAAATTGGTTTTTGTTAGAAATAGTTTATGTATGTTTTGTTTATTTTTATATTTACAAAAAGATATGTATAAAATGAATGATCAAACATGATTTTTAAAAGTCAAAATGACACTTATTTTGAGACAAAAGGAGTATACACCGAGAAATTATATTTTAGGTGATCCTCTCCACGATGTGAAGCCACAGTGAGAATGCGACGTTCCTGTCGTAGATCAGATTCCAAACAACTCGACATGATTGTTGATGTTTCATGTAGTTGCAGGTTATTAGTATAGATGTGTTGTTGTGTGTGTTGCACGAGCAAATACCTGCTCCATCCGTTTTTAAATTGTTGTTATATTAGTTCTAACATTAATTTTAACTATTTGTTTAATTTAAAATTTATAAATACTATATATTTATTATAATTTACTTTATTATTAAAGTTATTTGAATCATGACTTATATTTTATATATTTGAATTAATTTTTTTAATAAAATAAATGATCAAAGATAATGTTTGAAATCAACGCTAAAGGAATACTCAGTAAGAGAAATAAAAAATGATCAGTGGGCTACAACTTTTTTGTGAATAAAGAATAGGGCCGGCCCTACATACTTGTACAGTTGTACTCACCTGAAGGGCGTAGAGAGCTATGGTGGCGATCCCGAGCCACGAGTGCACGGAGTGGAGGTCCGGGAGGCCGGCGTCGCGGTGGAACTTGAAGGAGGCGTAGAGGCCGACGGCGGCGAAGGCGAGGGCGACAAGGTGCAACAGCAGGTGCACCGCCTTCTTGGCCTCCCTCGGTCCCAGGACGATCCTGTACGCCAACACCGCTGCGAGCATGACGCCAAACACTATCTCATCAGATTCCGTTGCCTCTGCCACTTATTTTTTATGACGATTTTTTCAGTTAATTAAGTACCTTCTCCAGTGCAGATGACAAAGCCAATCACCATGAACAGGGGGTGCGCCTGCGAAATTGAAATGAAACATTACTGCCTACCCGCTTCTTTTAAAATTATTAGCTATATATACGCGCATCTAGAACATGTCGTGAGGTTGAATAGTTCTGGTATTCTTACACGCTCAAAGCCCTGCATTGCAGATTAATTACCGTGTAGACCCCGATCGGGTTGGAGGACATCTCCCACGAGACGCCGCCCCGGAAGTGCAGCACCCAGACGAGCGTCAGAGTGAGCACGGCGGCGGCCAACAGCTGCGCCATGACCACCATCGGCAGCGCGGTCAGCCGGAAGCTCGCGCTGCTCTTCACCGGCATTATTACGGCTCGTCGTCGCCCTCCACCGGACCTGGTAGTCGTGCTCCTCCTGCGCGCCGGCGGCACGACAGCTACCACCACCACAGCCGGCTGCCTCCGCGCGCTGCTGCCGCCTCCGGTGCGCGATGGCATCGGGCGGTGGGTACGGGTTAAATGCTGGGTTCGGTGAAGGGTCCAAGACGAGTTTATGAAAGACACCGCCAAGACCAGGATGGGAAAATCGGAGGGAAGAAATGGCTGCACTTTGGAGTGTAGTGCTGTGCATGGTTCTGTATCCGTTTGGGTTTAACGAAGCTAGTTGTCCAGGTGTTCAGGCGGCAGAGAAATGGTCGTGTTCGTCTTGAGGGTAAAAATGAGAGACGACAGCAAGTAGTAGACAAAAAGTCGGGCCGAGTCAAAATGTTGCCGTCCAATAGATATCGAGGTTCTTCCATCCTAAAAACAGTTAACAAAGCGCGTGCTAGTATAGCTTCCGATCGATCACCAGCTGGCAGAGCTCCAGTTTTCTATGATCTTTGGACAAACAGAGTGAAGATTTTTTATTCAGTCCTCATTGTTTGATTTCTCATTCATGACGTATGGCCGCCATGTATAAAGTTGTACAGTATAGGACAACTCAGATTAGCTAGTAACTCCAAATCCTTAGCCCTACATAATCGTAACTTAATTGCTAATTAGGCCTCATTTTATGGTTGTTTACTTGTGTACTGCTACACTGTCAGTCAGAAATATTTGTTATTTCTACTGTAGTTTTTAATGTAGTAGATTTTAAAAAGATATTTTATTGTGTTTTAACGTGGTTATTTTATTTTTTTGAAAATCCTTGAAATATCAAACTGAGCCTAAGCAACATGCAGCCGACCATGTCTTGTTAGTTTTAAGAATTCTTCAGTGGAATACAAATAGATAGTGGGCTCATACTAAGAGTCATGGTGGTCATACCGAAGACCATAAAAGTTACTTCTAAACATCTATATAGGTATCCTTTGTACTCACATAAAAAACGATGAGAAATGAGAAAGAGATCTGAAGTTTCACCTATATCAATATTCATACGTCTTGTTTCAGAGATAATGGGAAGAGAAACGGTTCTACGAACATCTTCTCACATTTTCTTCTTAGTATCGGGTGGGAATGGATCTCTGTGAATCTATGATAAAGATTATTCTTAACATGTTATCAGCACTTTTGCTCTCTTCTAGGTGAATCATTCTTTATCTGTTGAATTGAGATTTATTTATTCCTCGATGCTGACCCTATGTTGGTTCTTGTTTCTGATCTGAATCGCATGTCAAATCTACGCTGAGGCTCCTCACGGACGGCAACGACAACGGGAGCAGGCTCTCCATTGTCTCATGAATATTGCATCAACTCAAGCACCAAGAGGATTCGGCTTCTATCACCTCCTGTCACGAATCTTCACGCGTTTGATCCATGCACCATCAAGCTGGCGGTTCAATGGCTCGGTCAAACTGCCCTACGCAGCAGGCGTCGCACCAAAACTCGGAAGACGGCTGGTTAATTTCTTCAATCTACTAATTAAATCCTACAAATTAATCCAATTTAGTAGTAGATCCCAAGCAAGCACCTGTTTTCTTTTTCTTAATGCTTTTGGATGTGTCATTGTATTGGTTGCCCCTGGCCCCAAGCGCTCGAAGCCGCCAGCTGCCATTGTGCCGCACCAAGGCTCTAGCACTCTTCACGGCTTGATTGTCAATGTCCGCCTGGCCATCTAATTTTTTTTTTCCTACCACACAACAGCAACTCATGCATGTGCATGTGCGAGGTCGCTCATGGAGAGGAGACATGCATAGACATTTCGGCTTGGCGTGGAATTAATTCCAACGTTTTCTCTCTTTGCCTGGCTAGTTTAGTGCACGGGCGGCTAAGCTGGGACGTGATGGGGGGTGTTGCGTGAGCAGCTGCAACGGGGCGCAGTGGTTGGGGGCAGTTTGTAAGGGGCCAGGCGGGGGCCGGCCAGAGTGTTGCGTCGGCGGCTGGGAGAAAGCGGTGGCTGAAGCGGGTAAAGGAAGTACTCCCGTTAGGATCACTGGTTCTAATGCCCTATTAACTCAAAAAATATTAAATCAAGAAAACATATTTACACTATAAAAAAAATTTTACAAGCGGTTCTAAAGACATCGTTACAGGCGGAATTTCAATCCGCTGCTATTTTATAACCTATAAAAATAGATCAATTCTTCAGACAGAAATTAAGAACCGCCTTTATTGTCATTACCAGCCGCTTGCATTAGGGCTCTATAATGCAGACGGAATCTAATAACAACCGTCTGCATTAGATGCAGACAGCCAGTTCTGTAAATCGCCTGTTTTATAGTGTGTAATGCAGGCGTCAGCTTATATGAGCCGTTGACATTATCAGCTGCATGCATTACTATTTTAAAATTAATTTAAAACATAATAATAGTTATTATTATACAGATTAGAAATATAAATTGCACTCAGATTTAACACATAACTCAGGTAAAAAAAATATTATATAGACAAATCAAAATTTCAATAAATAAAAGTGATCCAACATTTACATTATCAAGCATCGTCTAAATCATTTAAAATAGTCTAAGCATATCATTAAAAAAAAGATTTATTTCTATAAAATTCATCATTCTAATGGTTAGAATTGAAAGTGGTACGAAAATTTTCCATTCACACCACCACGCGACCCCGCTAGCACGCTTGCTCGACCGCCAACTCGCCGCCTTGTCAGGCGCCTCAGCTGCGCCACCACCACCATCCAGAGCTGCGCTGTTACTGATGCTTCGCGCTGGCTGCTCGGACGAGGTCGATGAGCGGCGGAATGCAGAGAGGCGTCATCTCACGCCATAGAGACAGCGACAGGCGAGGGATGCTTGGCGGCCGCGGAGGCCGCGGAGGGCCACAGGGCCAGGGAGGTGGCTGCCGAGTTCCTCTGCCCACGCATTGAAAAATGGTGCAGGGAGATGATAAGACCGTACAGGGGTGGGCTCCATGGTCCTTTCCCTGTCCCTGTCAACCATCCCGCCGAACAAAGAAAAAAGGCATGCTAGACTTTACTGTGTACTGTTAGACTTTTTTGTGCGTTATATGGTATAAATATTATCACTTGTATGAATTTATTTTTTGATGGCATATATATTATTACATTTTCGATTTAGATTCTGATTACCGACTGTTTTCGATGTATTACCGTTCAGATTGTTTCATTTTTAGAACTTCGTATTTTCTGTTTGTTTTCGTTTTTGCTTCTCCATTTTCGTTTCTCTCCGGTCTTTAAAATGTGAAAATGAAAATGGTAGAGCATTTTTTCGACCGTTTTCAGCGCTACTAATGGCAAATCTCACGCCGAATGAAGTAACACATATCATTTCGGACATTTTCAACACCATTGCACGCCATATCTTTTTTCCAAAGTCACTCATAATCGACATTAGAATGCTGCAAATGAACAAATATAAAAAGCACATAATATTGACATAAAAGAAATTAAGTACAAATGGTTAACAAATATAAAAAGTTTTCTTACATCTTCACGATTCACTTTTATAGTAAACTGTGATCTGAAGATACTCGCATACATAATATCCACAAAATACAGAGCCAGGTGGTTGCTTATAACACTAGAAAAAATAAGCTAAATTAGTTAAAAATTTGTAACTGGATAGAAAAAATATATTTTTATTTGTGTTACCAGATAGTTGGTTCGCAGAGTTAGTTTTTCCTTGCCATCAGGATGGATCCCACCGAGATTAATATAGAACAAAAAAGCACTACATATATAAAACAAGCATTTAAAAATTATAATGAATGCAATATAATGAGTATTCCATAAACAATACATATGAAATGCACATACTTATTTAAAATCTTGATAAAATCTTTGTAACTGGAGTTTGAATAATCGAGTGAGTCAAGTACCACTCCCTTGGCCTCTCTCGATTGTATAAAGAAACTATAATGGTCATTGTACCCACAAACAAAAGTGTAAGTTTAATTAACTAAACAAAATAAGATGAGCGTAGTAATGAAACTTACTTAAAATTATAAGGGGCCGATATGTCAGTCTTGCCATCATTGATAAAGTTATGCATCTCTGTTCCTATATAAGCAGTCACTTCTAACATTCTGTTAAGAGTCATTTCTTTATTTCATTGCATTGAAATCCTTCTTTGTCATATTTTTGTGTGCTGATTTTTTATCTAGATTCACGGTAAAATTGACCTGAGAAATCCTTGTTGGATCGAGGACCCCCGATTTCAATCTCTTTATTTTTTATCACCCAAATATACCATCTTGCATATTAAATCCACTAGTGATTAGTGAACATGTTGAATGTTAACAAATGTAAACTTGATAGATTATATGAAAGAATTGACTTACAGGCACCACACAACAATGAGGTTGATGTCGAGTCTTTGCTCCTGGAACATAAGCCAGAGGTCTTCAAAACTAAATGATAGTGTCTTCTCAGCTCTCCAAAATGCATTCTTCAAGACGTGAAATAGGACATTTGTAATCCCCAAAGAACTCGCCGCAATGTACCAATCATGTAATCTTCTCACTGGGAAATGTAGTTTATTAAGTTGGACTGAAGTCAGAAATGGCTTGCCATTAACAAATCCTTCAGGCACATCCTCCTTACGCGCATTCGGTTTCATTTGCAAATCATTGCGTGTATAAAATTTTCCATCTTCCTGTCATGTCTCTGTCATATGCTCCTGAACAGATAATGCTTTTCTTTTCAATCCGTCACGGTATTTTACTGTTTCTTCTGAAGGAGTCTTTTGTGTGAGGTGATTTGCCTATGGATTTGTGCAGGAGCTGAAAATGTTTTGCCCTTTTCAACTGATTCTTCTTGGCCCTTAGGCTGATCAGCTTCGATCTCAAGAGGTGTATCTTGGGCCCTGAGATGAAGGTTGTAGCTATACTTGGCTGCTTGGACGTGGCGGGGACAAAGGTGGCCCATCGCATAGAGTAATATCACGTTGATACCAAAGAATAAATTCATTCACTGCCTGTCCAAGTCGTGATATTCCCTCTGGTGTACTGTAGTCCAGTTCATAGTCAAGGTAGTTATTATCGATAAACATGTTCACTCGTACCTTGGCATTATCTAGTAGGAGAGAACTACAATGAAAGGTACATCCTAGAATCGCAAAAGCAGTGGTCACCTCTATTGTCTTGTTTCTTGTCCTTCCAATTAGAACATGAAGACGGCAAAGTGTGCTCTCCACTATATCATCAACAGAAAATCTCGGTCCAGATGTAGAGGCTACGCTGCTCGTGCTGCAACCTTGTGTTGGCGTCAATCCAATCGCCTGAATCTCAGTTGACACATTTCTCATAGCTTTTTGTTGTGCATGTTGTTGTTGATGCTCTTTGAAAAGCTCTAAAAATTTTCCTTCAAAGATGCCTTAACTTGAGCTTTAATAGTTTCTTCTAAGGTTCTCTTGTACCTATTACGTTTTTTATAACTTGCTGCATCCTGTGAGAGTTGTAACCAAATAGAGTTAGGTCATTTACTGATACAAGTTTCTTTATGTTAGATGAAAAAGCTGTTGGTACTCTAATCCCATGTAAGCATTTGCAAAGTGCCTTTTTCTCCTCAACTATCAAAGTATAGCTAGCTGGCGAAAGATAATGTTTTTCATTAGGTCTATCTTCTAAGTGAAGCTCAAGCCATAAATTAAAATGTTGCAAGTATCTACGAGATTTTAAAAGATCCTTTGCCTTTCTCAGCAAGTCCAATAAGGTTTCAATGATGCTATCAAACACATTCTTTGTAACATGCATCAAATTGGCAAACCTCTAAATCTTTCCAGTAAGAGAGGTAACTAAAAATTATTGATTGCTTCTTAAATGCCATACTGGGTAAAGTTGCAGTTTTTTTTGTCCCCTTACCAAATATGACATTATCTTCTTCACCATTTCAAAGACAAGTTTCCTAGTGTAAAGTTTTGGAGCTGTTTCTTTCTCAACTGTATTATCAAAATATTTTTGCATCTTACGGTACTTGTGATTTTTCTTCAAAAACCATATATGTCTCGTCAACACTAACTTTTGGATGACGAAAGGTATATAGATGTTGTTCCATTCACACATACTACGCATCTTTGCCTCCCTCTTATTTGTCCTGATATTGTAAAGAGACCAAGATAATCATGGATGGGAACAAATATAATAGTTCTTAGTGTGAAGTACTCTCGTCGGAATTCATCCCATATCCTTCATTTCATAGCATTGCCATATCTTCCATCAAAGGTTCTAAGAACACATCAATATCGATGCTAGCTTGTTTTGGGCTTTAGATAAGAATGGACAACATTAAGTACTTCCGTTTCTGACACAGCCATATTGCGATGTTGTACATCGTGAGGATAACAGGCCAAGTGCTGTGTACGATTCTGTTTTCACCGAAAAGGTTCATACCATCAGTACTCAATGCGAACCTTATATTGCAAATCTCCTCAGCAAACTCTGGATAGAGTAAATCATAATTTTTCCATTGAGTTGCATCTGCCAGGTGTCGAAGCTTTCCTTCATTCATCATGCGCTTTTTAGAATGCCAACGCATGAGTTCGATGTCCTGAGGGTTTGAGAATAAACATTTCAATCGATCAATCACTGGAAGGTATTAAATCACCAAGGCAAGAATTTTTCTCTTTTTATCCACCTCATCGGACGTGTTATCACTGGTGTTTGGGCCAATAGAATTGTTCTTCCTTGTTGATTTCCTTGCATTACCTGCGTATACATGGTTATAGCTCTTTTTGTAACGACTAATACCGCATATGGGACACTTATGTAGAAATTCATATCTTTGCGATATAACATAGTCACTAGGGCATACATGTATTTTTTTAACACCCAACGACAACGGACATATAAGCTTCTTAACTCTATATGTGGTTGTTGATAGTTTATTGAGTTTTGAAAGTATTTTCGCTAGTAGACTCAAAAGCTCTGTGAAACTACTATTAGACCATCCATTGCAAGCCTTCAACTTAAGAAGTTCAAGCACAATACACAACATTGTAAACTATTTTAACACATCCTTTTGTTTCGTTATATAAAAGGTCATTCGATGCTTTCTCCAATATCTCCATATTATATAAACCTCTCTCAACCCTATAGATATCAGCACTTGTAGTTCAACGTAACGCAACATCTCTTCAAAGTCAAATGGAATATCTTCCCTTATCATCTTGAACGTCTGCAGTATCATCATGATCAAGTTCAAGTTGATCGGTGGTCTTGAACTCTTAATCATCATTACAAATCACTTGATTCAAAACGATATGTTCAATATTTCTGAAAGATGTATTTATCAACCCATAACCTATGTTCTGTCCATATCATGTACTCTTTCATAAAACATCTCTTGATCAAATGTGATTGGATTACTAAAATATTAGACCATGCTATTTTATTGACACAATCAATATATGGACAAAATATCTCATTTCAATCTTCTCTACTGACATGTTTCTTAGCAGCTTCTATAAATAAAGAAACATTTTGAAGGTACTGGAAGAAGGTCTTGGTGCATTATACATCCATGATCGATCTATTTTTTATCTCAGTCTGTATATAAAGTAAAAGGGATCGAGATAATTAATTTTTAAGTAATATACATATGATTCTAACAAAGAGACTACCATTAAAAAAAGAATTAACTATCTACATGTAATCGATCATTGGAATATAGATTCACCACAAAGATTTGTAAACTATAGTCAATTTAATTATCAATATCATAACCTATCCTGTATATTGATCTTATATTTATTTAAAGCAAACATTAGTCAATTAAACTATAAATATGGGTTAAACATTTGAAGAAATGTAATTCTATGAGAATATTAATAATCTCCGCAAAATATTAATTGTAAACTCTGCTCAATTAATTTAATAATCAAAATCATAAGAAACCTAGCGTGTAGATTGATCTCATATATATTTGAAGTACAAATTAACCAACTAAACTATAAATATGAGATAAAAAAGGTAGAAGACATTTTATCTCATAAGAGTATTAAGAGTGACCACAAACATGATAAACTTTAGTCAATTGAATCATCAAAATCACAAGGAACTTGAGAAAACCTAGATATTAGAAGTTTTAGATTATATGGCCCAAATTGCAACCAAACTTATACTAAATTGACAGAAAAACATCTACATACCTTTAGAAACAAAATCCGCAAAAAGAATTGGAAGCAAAACCGTCCCTCCCCAGTCCCTCCCCACAATTGGATTCCATCTTGCCGCCACGCCGCGCCTATGTTCCGAGGGCGTCGCGAGGAACAGGGCGTGGCGCTACTGTGCCTTATATATAGACTAATCTAATGCAGGCGATTCTCTTAAAATACGCGCCTACATTTAGGATATAAGCGGATAGTTAAGACAGCCGCCTGCATTATGACCTTTTCCGTAATGGTTGTCTTCCCCGAACCCAACTGCTATCTAGTACAAGCGGTTTATTGTTAAAAATCGCCTGCATTGTTCTAGAGGGGTGTCGGGAGAAATGCTTTTTTGTAGCAGTGTTACTCAATATTCAATATAATAATATTTATATTTTTCTTCACATCTATAGGCCATTCAACAACAGTCCTACGTTTGTAAGTGTTAGAAGCATATATCATTCACACAATTACATTAATTAAATTGCTACTGAATGGACGTTACAACATCACAAGCTACTGCCAAAATTGAAATGACTTGACTTCTAAGTAATTTTTGGGCAATAGAAAAATGAACGATAATGAGGACTATGGAAAAAATATTAACTCAAAAGAAACATCAAATCAAAGTAGAGTATTTGCAAATAAAAATGCATCTCAGAGTAAGGTGATCATATCAAAAGGATGACAGATAATTAGCAGATCCCATAAAGCAACACTTCTGAACCGGGAACAAGGAATTAGCACCAGCACAATTACTACAGAAGAAAATAATGAGGACATAATTCGTGTTAACATTACTGAGGAAGTGAATATAACATTTAAACATAATATTATTGAGAAACATAGTGCAAGATAATCAACTGTAATTTGTTGGATAGTTCATTACCTTGTAAATATTCCATGTTGAACAGTAATATCATATATATATTATTTTTATGTTAAGCTCTATTACTCGTTGCTATTCAATACACCGTTTCTTTTTGTTGGATAAATAGACATCCATCAAATTTGACCAGTGCAGTAGTGTACAAATACAGGTACTCAATGAAGTTAAACTGATAAAGATCTAGGTAAGAATCTTAATTCTCTAAATCAGCATGTAGAATGTTTGATCATCGCTTTGTAGATACTTGCTAGCAGTATGAATGAATATTTGACACGCCTGCAAAGTCGCTATTTCGAACATTTCAGGATCACAACACACCATCAATCAATACTACTGAGGCACAGCATCAGTAAATTGTATGTATAAGCTTTGTATTCCAAATATACCAACTGAGAACAGTGAAGATCGTCAATTGCAGCCCAATATTCACTCTTTAGTAACAGTAAGGAAATTACTCACCGAGCTGATGAAGTCGACAAGCACGGTGTTGGCCTCTCCATCGCTCACCTGTGAGCCGATCTACATTCCGACGGCCTCATCCCCATTATCTGCAAGGTTCAAACACAAACTATGAGGGCCTAGGCGGGGACCAGCGGCGGCATGGGCCGGCCCTCAACAGATCACTGCCGAGGCCGCGGCGGCGCAGGTGGGGCTGGCCAGGCGAGGGGCGGGGGCGGGGGCGGCGGTGCAGGAGGCGAGGAGCAGGGCCGGGGATGGCGGTGCAGGAGGCGAGGGGCGGCGGTGCAGGAGGCGAGGGCGCGGGGGCGGCGGTGCCGGAGGCGAGAGGCGGCGGTGGTGCAGGAGACGAGGAGCATGGCCGGGGACGGCGGTGCAGGAGGCAAGGCGCGGGAGGGGCTGGCATTTTTTTTTTAAGAAATCGGCGGAGACGTGGGAGATCCAGAAGCTCTAGAGCGTAGGATTTGAATGAAAGTTTACGTGGAGTCATCTCATCCATTGGATATGAAGGAGGATAAGTTTGTGTGAAATTTTTTGTGTATGAAATTTTTTTTTACCTCAGTAGGGAAGATATTATTTTGTGGATGTAAGAAAATTATAACTGTGTTTTTTAAGGGGTGAAGATTATTCTCGATATTTTGAATATGTCTTGAGTCGGAAACATAAATTACAAATAATTTTAAAATAATTAAGTTTAAAAATATGAAAACTATATGTATAGATTTGTCTTTAAAATTTTTTTCATAAAAGTATACATATACCACTTTTAAATAAAAATTCATAGAAAAAAGAGAAATTAATGTTGTATTTTAGAGACTGTGTCATTGTTCAAAATATCAATAAATATGAGACCGGAGGGAGTATTAATGAAGTTTGACTGTCATATACTTTTAATCTGATTCAGGATATTCTAATGCTTGATGTTTCATTATTGTTTTTTATCTCACATTTTCTGAAGCTGTATATGATCCTGCTCTCATTCTTTTTACGAAGCACTCTAACCTCTTATGTACATATTGAAGGCACATTGAAGGTACTGATCATTAGTCAGTGCTGAGATGTTATTATAAGTATTGTTAGGTCCACTTTGAAACCATACTGAAGGTGAAAATATGAGAGATTGAAGTTGGCATGAAGTAGGCTGTTGGTATGTTGTCAGGTACATTTTTGAAACCATACTGAAGGTGTAGAGGTGTAAATAGGTGCACTTAATATTAACCTCTGAACATCTTTAGTTCAAAAAAAACTAAATTTTCAAAATCCCCACCAATTTTGAAAAAAAAAACTACTTTATTTTTTAAACTAAAGAGATTTTGCGGGTGACCTCATGCTGATTAATTTTCATGCCTATGAAGGTGGAAATCTGACAGATTAAAGTTGACATGAAGTACCTTGTTGCTATGTAGCGTGTTCTGTATGGCTTACCACTGAGTCCCTATGAAGCTTATCTACTTGTCTCAGTTCTTTGTAATCAATGTATACTTGTATCAGCTCCTAGATTGTACAGAAAAATTGCCCAGAAATTTATAGGAAACAATTTGCTCGCAAGAACAACCTACGATGCTTGCTACTTGTGTAAGTTATGTTGTATCAATTCTATGTACTATGAGATTAAAGATCTGATAATTGTCTACTTGTCTCAGTTCTTCTGTTGTATCAGTTCTCTGTAATACAAACATTTGTATGCATCATAACATAAGTAAACTGAAAAATTGTCCAGACATGTATGCTAGGAAACAGGTTGCTCGCAAGAACAGGAACATATCAGAACAGAATTGAACTGAAAAAATTGGCAGATCTGCAGCAGCCGGCAGATCAAACACATAGATAGTCCCAAAATCCACATACTGATGAAGTACCAACTACTAATTTCATTTTTCAGAGAATATTGACAGGTTGGTTCGCTCTCGCCACTGAATATTTTGTTTCACTATGAATGATCTGATAAGGATCGTATACAAACATTTGAATGTATCACAACGGAAGTAAACTGAAAAATTGTCCAGAACTGCATAAGAAACAGGTTGCTCACAAGAACAGGTACAGATCAGAAGAGAATTGAACCTGCACTAACTTTATTTCTCTGATAATGGTGACAGTTGCTGTCAGTTTTGAACTCTTGATTATGATCTGATACTGAAATGAAAAGAGTCTGCAGTAATTTTATTTCTCTGAGAAGGGGACGGCTGGGGGTTGCAGTGCTGCTGTGGCTGGGACGGGGCAAGGTGGGGGCGGCCGGGGCTGGGCTGAGCCGGGCATGGGCAGCTGGGGCGTGACAATGCTGTGACTGGGACGGCGCGCTGGGGCAGCAGCAGAAATGTGATGGGGTGTGCTGTTCTGGTCCACAAGAGGAAAAAAACGCAGCTGGATGAAACAGAAAGCTGCCTAGGTGGCAGTTTTAAATTTTGCTAGCGGTGATATTTGGATAGTCTGTTGCATTTTATTTTAGAAACTAGCTAAAAGAAGACAGTTTAGAGTTTATTTACCTAGGCTTTTGGAAATGCTCTTACAAAACTACACTAAAAATGGAACTGCTGCTGCTGGCTGAAGTAAGCAGTTATTGTCCTCAATATAGGTCATGTTTTTTATTTGGGTGCCAGAATGATGTTATGGTCAGATGCATGGAACATAAAACTTGGCGGCAATCCTATTTATCAGGCAGGCCTTCATTTCGTGCCCACATGAGCTGGTCATGGGAATTGGCTTAGCGATATGCAAGTAGATATCGTTTATTACACAATGGGTAAGCAAAGAGCCACATTATCGGAATGACTGAAACTGAAGAAGACCAGAAATGCAAGAAAATTCTGTTACCTGAGAGCATTCATGGTTGAAAACCTGAAAACAAAGGCACACCTCAAGTTTCAGGAGTCCAACAAACCTGAAGCCTGAAACATCACCAGAGCGTTAAATTAACCTTGTACATATAATAGAAGTTCAGAATATTATATTAAGTTAATAAAAATTCAATAGATAACATTGCTGTTAATTTCAACATGACACTTCCACAGCAGGTACACTCAAGCAAACTAGACGCAGACGCATGATATGCAAACCGCTCAAATAATCACATGACATGTAGCAACATTAATTGGGAAAAATTAAGCCACAGTGAAAACCTAATACCCAACAGAATCATAGTCCAGACCACCACATATATAAAGTTGACATAGAATCGCAGCAAAAGATACAGCAAAATGACAGGGTGTCTTCAGGAATATATATCTCAAAGCAAGGGGTTATCTTTTAGCAATTTGCACAGCAGAGCTTCGAACCAACCATAGCGGGCAGAACTTGAGAAACAGATAGACTACAGGACTACGTGTGACAGCATGGCTGACTAAAATAATGAACTTTTTTCTCTCTAGATCCAAATTGTATAAAGCAGGAGGTTATGTCATATGGTACAGAAGCCCAAACTGTTGGAACCGACGGCGGCCGTCGAGCCCCTGCTGCTGACTGGAACGCCGGTGAACGCTGGAGCACGATCGCCAGGCGCACACACTACACACACGATGAACTGGAGAATGACACAGGGATATGCGCTGCACAACCGTCGCAGCTTTTTCAGATTTTCTTCATGCTCTATATAATGCAGATACATGGCCTGAGGTCGTCCCCCACCATCACACGAACATTGCTCGATCCAGCTTTTCCGCCATGCCGAGCGACATGCACGACGAACGTGCGATGGTGGTGATCACACACAACTCACGCGGCCACGTCCCGGACTGGGCACATCTCCGTCCAGGCACACAGTTCTACGCGCTAAATACGGTCAAAACCGTTACACAACAGGATTAGAACTAAATGCAGCTAGGAATGAAATAAAGTTTAAAACGAACTAACAAATCACCCCCTTAATCCTGTTGTATATTGATGATGCCCAGCTTCTGTCTCAGCTCCACAAACCTGATCCTCGGCAATGCTTTTGTCAGTATATCAGCTAACTGATTG
>BCLH01000100.1:1875-78580 GCA_001602315.1 Zoysia pacifica
TTACGGCGGCTGCAGGACGACGCGGGGTTCGACGCAGCGCGGCTCTATACTCAGCGGTCTCGCGCGGAAATCAACGACGAAGCAGGTGAGGATTACTCTGGCGCGCGCGCGGCTCGAGGGTTGAGCGGAGAGAGCGGCGGCGTGGAGAAGAAACGGTTGCAGATTTTTCTGGAGAATGGGTAGAGAGAAAAGGGGATTAGGGTTGAGAGGGTATTTATAGGGGGTGAAAATGGGGGTTGAAAATTAATCTGGGATTAATTGAAAAACGTGAAACAATTTGGAAGGCTGCAGAAATTAATTAGAGAATAGATATTTAGAGACCCGAAAATTAATTAGGGAATTTCTGAAAAATAATTTTGGTCAAACGTAAAAATTACGCGGACTAGATTATTTCGGCACCGGATTAATTTAGATAAAACGGATTTCGGATTTGAACGAAACGAAAATTGGTACGAAAGATTTTTGATCGGAACGAAAGTTGAGACAGACAATTAAATTGGAACGAAAATTTGGAGAATTGCCATTTTAATAATTCGAGGATTCTGGGATGTTACAGAGGAGATGATGAGGACATCAACACCATCGATACGTCCTTCTTCTCTACACCTACACATATTTCGGTTACATGTCGTATGGCTCGCGCCTGTGCACATCAACTTAATCATCAAGTAAGTTCGCTTTTAAGCTCATGTTCAACTTCTTTTGACCATGGAAATCGGTGTACTCTTGTATTGCTTAGGAACCAATGAGAAAATGTAACACCCCATGTATTGAATTACATGGAGGCTACCACAACTCCTTAAAATTGTACCAAGTATAAATTTTTTTGTAAATTTTGAAAGAGTCTCCCCTATAAATATCCAACTCACAAGACACAAATTTGCACCATATTATAAGCGAGGAATAAGCAGCCAACATACTTCAAAATGCAAACATGGACATTATCAAGAAACCATACGATAGTCTTCAAGAACCTAATAGTTATCCATCACAATTAACTAAATCCACTGAACTAAACAATTATTGGAATAAATGGTGTGTGTGCAAAATGGTGTTGCTACTCCCTTCCCATGTATGCTTCGATCATCAAGTATCTAAAATAATCAAATGAACACAAGGGTGAGTAAAGATACTCAGCAAGTATAACTCAGAACACAAGAACAAAATGAATAATGAAAAGCCACTATAGAACCAGAATAAGTGTGTTAATTTCGAAATAGTGAAATAGTAGTTTACGTCTAAAACGGACGTCACCTGAAACATCATTTGCATTTACCCGTAAAGCCGAATAAATGGGACCAGCACTTATTCACAGGAACCTGAATATAAGAACCAACTTGCGCAACTGGTGTTTAACAAAACTCTTGGCACATGAATTATGAAAGAAACGATATGAAACTTGAATACCGACAAGAATAAGAAATAAAGGTAAAACTTGAATAAACCATCACAAAAACCGGAATTAAATTCAACATGTATGAAAGGATAAACAAACCAGCACCAATCAATTTGACAACACAAAAGTTAAGTCGTTGCACTTGCCTTAGTTAACCTCGATGTGAACCCAAAGGCGCCCTCTTGACACGGCTGCGGCTTCCCTGTTCACTCTTCCGTGTCTCCATCCGTATCTCCGCGGGGCAGAAGTAATCCACACCCTCCACGCTCTAGGATGGGGTCCACCATTTTTTTCCTTCCATTGCCTAAACGCCCAGACCAAAGTTACACTACATTTTATTAAATACTTTTATAAAAGTATATTTTCTCCGTTCATAAATTTTTTCTGTTGACTTCTAATATTAATTTTAATTATTCATCTTTTTCAAAAAAATAATTCAAATGTATAAAATTGTAAGTTGTGACTCAAATAACTTTAATGATATATCAATTTATAATAAATTATATGATATTCATCGATTTTTTTAAACAAATCAACAGTGACAATAATTTAAGAACAGAGAGAGTACATATATTATTTTTATTAAATATTTTTTTATAAAAAATAAGAGTCAAAGTTATATTTTAGAGGCTGTGTTATACTTATCATCCAAAATGACTTCTATTTGGAGATCGGAGTAGTACGCATGAGGTTATTCTCATTTCCTATGAAGTTTCTGTGAGAATTCTACGAAATCCTGCGTTCTAAAGGACATGTCAAATGGATTTGGGTAAGTCAGGATCTTGATGTCACTGGGAAGAAATTAAAATTTAGAGGAGTAAACTTGATTAATCGGAAACATATTTTGCATGGGCCATGTTATGTACGTATAAATACACGGTATTTTTTTGAGACAAATAGCGCGGTATTAATTTGAATGATCTAGTGCCGCTGCGGTTTGGTCTCAACATTAGGCAATGGAAGGAAAAATACATGGTGGACCAATCGTCGGGAATAGAGGGAACAGATTACTTGTAACCGGTGGAGATACGGATGGAGATACACACGAGGAGACAGGGAAGTCACAGCCTCTCGATACAGGAACCCTTCAAGCCTGTTGAACAATTCTACTCTTAGAAGCATCCTAATTAACATTCAAGCCAGACTTTTCAATCCATCCTTTATTATTTAGAAAAGGTAAAACAACACAATTTGCATACACCCTAGAATACGAAAAAACCTAACTTGCTAACTGTTTTCACTGTAACTTTTAGTTTTCTTCACAAAAAGTTGCACATAAGTAGAGTTTGAGCATCCACAAGAAATTTTCTACTACTTTTATTTAAACCAAATATGCAAATTCGTACTCCAAATTAGTCAAAATCAATTAAACAGAGAGACTGTACAGGCTGGAATTCTGACACAGCAGCACTAATCTGATGATTTCTCCCTAACCGCTTATCGGAATTGAGTGAAACCACTGCCATTAGAAAGATAAAAACAATCCCCACAACTTTCGTTAAGAGCTCATGGTCTGATTCTGCACAAGAAATTGTCAGTTTCGAAATTAACCTATCTGTAGTCCCTCTCTGTTCACGAATTTAATTTGGAATCTGAACCGAAGTCAGGAGCTAACGACTATGGATCGATTGGTGAGAGGCCAGGTGACAATGGCCTGGATTTGTAGTTGATTTGCCTGGATTTGTAGTTGATTTGACGAACTTTGAATAGAACTCCACGAATTTCTTCCTTTCCCCTTCGTTTTGTCCTTCCTGCTTGCCCCCTTCTCCTCTCTCTCCCTGTCACCAACGCCACTAGCAGCAGCAGGGCAGCAGGGAACAACGGGGCAAGGGCAGCAGGGAGCGGGCTGGGGAACGTGAGGGCAAGGAGCAGCAGGGGCAGCGTGGCTGGGGAATGTGAGGGCAAGGAGCAGCACGGCTCAAGGGTGGCGGCATGAGGTTCTTCCAAGGAGGCTGGTAATTTCGTTTGGAAGAGAGAGCTCTCTAAAAAACCTAATTGAAGAATCTACGGTCCAAAATAAAAGAGTCATCCTCGCTTCATCAATCATCCGAATCTAGTTTATGAGTAGTGAAACGGAATCGTTTTGACGAGATCTACGCATCCACGGTTTCGGATCTTCCATAGGAGCAACGGCAGAATTTGACCTCAAATTCTAAGAGTCAATTCATAGGAAATACAAATTAACTCAGATGAATTTCTAATTTACTAACCAGATATGAACAACTCCAGATATTTACCACGCATCTCTGACTCAAGCTCCCAGGTGGCTTTACACTCTGTTTGGTTTGGACGGTTTGTCCAGAGAACCTTCACATACTTGAATGTCTTGTGCCTAAGCACCCTCTTAGATGTGTCCAAAATCTTCACAGGACGAGATTCAAAAGACAAATCTTGTTCAATAGTAACCGGCTCCACAGTGATATGATGTTTTGGGTCTCTCAAGTACTTTCTCAACATCGAGACATAGAATACATTATTTACACCTTTCATCGACTTCAGTAACTCCAACCGATAAGCTAGTTTGCTCACGCGCTCTTTGATCATGAATGGACCAATATATCTCGGACCCAACTTTCCCTTAGTGCCAAACCTGACAACACCCTTGGTAGGGGACACTTTAAGAAGTACCTCATCACCTTCTTGAAATTCCAAGTCTCGCCTCCGGACATCAGCATAGCTTTTCTGCCTACTCTGTGCAGCTAACATATGTTCTCGAATTCCAGCAACACGCTTGGTTGATTACTGACCCAATCCGAACCCACAATAGCCTTCTCACCCACTGCATCCCAACAAAGTGGTGATCTACATCTCTTCCCGTATAAGGCTTCGTATGGAGCACAATGTATGCTAGAATGATAACTGTTATTGTAAGAGAACTCCACAAGCGGCAAATGATCTTCCCAACTCCCTTTTCATGATAGTACACATGAGTTGAGCATATCATCCAAGGTCTGAATGGTATACTTAGACTCTCCATCCGTTTGAGGGTGAAAGAAGTGCTCATCCCTAGTGGAGTACCCAATGCATTTTGAATGCTATACCACAACTTAGAAACAAATTTAGCATCTCTATCCGAAATAATAGTGTGAGGCACCCCATGTAATCGCACTACCTCCCGCATGTAGATAGGTGCCAAATCAGCAGCTGAACTTGTGTAATGAATAGGAATAAAATGAGCCACCTTACTAAGACAGTCAACTATAACCTAGATAGTATCTCGACCCCTCGGAGAACGTGGTAATCCAACCACAAAATCCATAGCAATATCATCCCATGGCCACAAAGGATCTTCTAGTGGTTGTAGTTTTCCAGCGAGACTTTTACGTTCAGCTTTCACTCATTGGCACACCCCACAAGAAGACACATACCTGGCGTATATTGTAAATTTTTTCAGGTCTTGGTACATTTTATTCTCACCTGAGTGAACAGTATAGCGAGTACGATGTGCTTCCTTGAGAATATCCTCTTTCACTTGAGACTTCTGGGGCACACATAAATGACCACAAAAACGGACAGCCCCAAAAGCATCTAAGGTGAAATTCCCAACCTTTCCTTCGTGAATCTGTTTCCTGACATCCACCAACAATCGGTCATGCTGTTGCGCCTCCGATACACGCTCTGTTATAGCTGATGATATAATAAGTTGTGTGTCCACTTTCGTTACTTCAGCAAAGCAATATGAAATATCCATATGCTCCAAGTCATATATTAAAGAATTCAGTGAGATATCTTACGGCTTAAGGCATCAGCAGCCACATTCACTGCACCTAGCATATATTGTATATTTAGGTCATAATCCTTTATCAACTCTAACTATCTCCTTTGCCTCAAATTTAGATCCTTCTGAGTAAAGATATACTTCAAACTTTTATGATCGGTGAAAATATCACACAATTCTCCATATAAGTAATGCCTCGAAATCAGCAATCCAAAGACAACTGCAGCAAGCTCTAGATCATGAGTAGGATAATTCTCCTCATGTGTTTTTAATTGCCTTGATGCGTAAGCAATCACCTTCCCCTCCTGCATAAGGACACAACTAAGTCCCACGTGAAAGGCGTCTGAATAAACAGTGAAACGCTTACCAGGCTCAGGAAGGGTAAGAATGGAGCAGTGACCAGTTTCTCCTTTAACGTTTGAAAGCAATGCTCACACTCTTGAGTCCACATGAATTTGGCATTCTTCTGGGTAAGTTGTGTCATGGGCTTAGCAATGATAAAGAAATCCTTTACAAAATGATAATAATAACCAGCCATGCCCAAGAAACTCCTAACTTCCTTGACACTAGTTGGCCTTTCCCATTCCACCGCTGTAGAAACTTTGCTTGGATTAACAAAAATGCCATGTTGATTAATTACATGATCTAGAAATCCAACTTCTAAAAGCCAGAACTCGCACTTCTTCAATTTAGCATAAAATTTATGACTCCGTAAGGTTTCAAGAACTGTCCTCAAGTGTTCCTTATTCTCCACTTCAGTTTTGGAAAAAATGAGTATGTCATCAATAAAAACGACCACTAACTCCTCCAATCCCTGAAGCAGATTGTTCATCATAACCATAAAGTATGCAGGCGCATTAGTGAGTCCAAAGAACATAACCCGAAACTCATAGTGACCATACATGGTAGAAAAAGATGTCTTCTCAATATCCTCCTCTCTAACAGGAATTTGGTTGTTACCAAACTCAAGGTCAATCTTAGAAAATACCTTAGCACCCTTCAACCAGTCAAATAAAACATCAATGTGTGGCAACAAGTATTTGTTTTTGATTGTCACAGCATTCAAGCCACGATAATCCACGCACATACGCCAGCTACCATCCTTCTTAGTGAATAGCACTGGGGCTCGCTATGGCGACACACTGCGCCGGATAAATTTCTTGGACAATAAATCATTCAATTGCTTCTTCAGCTCCTCTTGAAAGGATGAGACAACCGGTATGGTGCAATGGATATTGGACGGGTACCAGGTATAAGATCAATACAAACCTCCACTTTACACTTGGGTGGCATCCCTGTCAACTCATCAGGGAACACATCAGGATAGTCTCGCACAATTGGAATTTCCTCCAACACTAGTGGACTGTTTGACTTCTCTATGAGGCTCCAGAGACAACCTGTCTTCACAGGACGCCGACCACGAAATAGATTTTTCATCATAAATATTGAATGAAGAGGTGCATTAGCTTGAAAGGTTATGGTTTGCCCTAATGGCACCTCCAATGTAACAGTCTTCCAAATACAACATATAACGGCTTGATAGCGATGTAGCCAATCCATGCCCAGAATCAAAAATCGGTAAGGGAATTACTACTAGATTAGCCACAAATTCAGCCCTGTTTGTAGAAACAGTGCACCCCGACACACTATTAAACTAGAAAGTAAGCCTCCAGGAGAACTAACATGAACTGTTTGTAATAACCGTTAGCTAAAAATATTTGCCCTTCGTGAGAAATCAAATGAAACAAATGAAAAGAAAGCACCCGAATCAAATAAAACATGAGCATTGTGTGACTCAACACTGAGAGTACCTGAAACCACATCTGGACGACCCAGTTAAGAAGTGGTAGGCATGATTTATATTCCGGTAGGGGTAGAAGAACCAGAACCTCCCAAAGCATGCTAAAGGGCTGATCTAGAGCAGCAGAAGGACTAGGTAACTGTAACGATGTGGTGCACGAAGATGAGGTGCTGGCTAGTAGTAACTTGGAGGAGGGTAATACTGATGCGGGTACTAGTGGTCATCATCTGAATTGTGCCATGGGGACAACCCACAAAGGTGCTGAACCTCTAGAACTGGCCACTGAGGTGGGTCCTGCTGAGTGAGAACTTGACCTTTGCCACTTAATTATGCAATTTGAAATCTTTTTACAAACCACACTAGCATGGCCATCCTTGCCACAAGTGTCACATGACCTAAAAAAACTACACTCCGACGCACAATGGGACTTTCCGCACTTAAAGCAAATTAATCCTTGTCTGAGAACTGGACGTATAAATGAGGAACTCATGGTGGACTGCTCCGAAGAAAACTGAGCCCCTGCCTGCTTGGGTCTGAAATGTTGAGACTGTTGAAAATATTGGTTTACCTTAGACTTTTGGAAAGGGGGCTGTTGAGAGGAGTTTCCTCCTTCTTGACGAACCCTCTTTTGATCACCACTAGTGTTATTCAAACCTCCATTACGTCTTTACTGCAATGATGTAAACTAAAACTAGGTCTCCATACCTCTAGCTTCCTCGACTGCTATGATGTAACTAATGGGTGGTTTCCTTCCCATCACCTCCCTGTAGCGAGCATTAAGCCCGTGAAAAACTCTCTCGCTCATCACAAGCAACATTAGGCACAAAGCAAACAATGTTGCTGAAATCCCTCTCATACTCATCCACAGTTCTATCTCCTTGCTGAATATGGTTTAATGCATCACTCATCTTATCCCTGAATAAATCCGGATAATACTTAGCTCTGAAATGCGTCAAGAACACCTCCCAAGTGATGGGACCACGGGCAGGAGTTCATGCTGCACATACTCCAACCCACCAAATATCAGCCTGACGTATCAGCTGGTGCGAAATGAATAAGATCGTTTCCTCACTTGTCATCCTACAAGCAGCCATAACCTTCTCCATCTTGCGAAACCAATCAGCAGCATCTGTAGGTGTCCCTGAACCATCAAATGTGTCCAAGCGCATGAACATCCACTTAGGAAACGTCATTCCTTGACAGGGTAGTAGCACCCCCAGCAACCAGAATTCCAGCAACAACTGAGTGTTCTTCCTCTCCTCCAACCTCTTCATTTTCTATGTTCGCTTGCTCATGGTTAACCTCTTGGTTAGTATTATCACTAGCACGATCATCACCACGACCTCTACCCCAACCTTTCCCACGACCTCTCCCACAAGCTACAGCACGTGCACTCCTTCTCGGCGGCATAGCTCTATGAATTCAAAAAGTCAACAAGATTCAATAAGCAACATTTTACTACATCTAGCATAATTATGCTAGAAAATAATCAACGGAAACAAGAATACAAAATATGCCCATGCAACCCATCCTATCATGTAAAAGTGTGTCACGTTTAATTTATAAGTCTAACTTAACTATTATAATTAAATAGCTTTCAATTTCATAATAAAAGAAACATAACCCAGGCTCTGATACCAACTGTAACACCCCATGTATTGAATTACATGGAGGCTACTACAATTCCTTAAAAATGTACTAAGTATAATTTTTTTTAAATTTTTGGCAAAGTCTCCCCTATAAATTGTAGTGATCCAAGTCATAAGACACAAATTTGCAACATATTATAAGCGAGGAATAAGCAGCCAACATACTCCAGAATGTAAACATGGACATTATCAAGAAACAATATGATAGTCTTCAAAAACCTAATAGTTATCCATCACAATTAACTAAATCAACTGAACTAAACAATTATTGGAATAAATGGTGTGTGTGCAAAATAGTGTTGCTACTCCCTTTCCATGTATGCTTCGATCATAAAGACCTAAAAGAATCAAATGAACAATAGGGTGAGTAAAGATACTTAACAGGTACAACTCAGAACAGAAGAACAAAATGAATAGGAAATGCTAATATAGAACCAGAATAAGTGTGTTAAATTTGAAATAGTGAAATAGTAGTTTTCGTCTAAAACAGATATCACATTAAACTTCCTTTGCATTTTCCGATAAAGCCGAATAAGTGGGGCCAACAATTATTCACATGAACCAGAATATAAGAACCAACTTGCACAACCGGTGTTTAACAAAACTCCCGGCACTTGAACATATGAAATGAACGATATAAAACTTGAGTACCGACAAGAATAAGAAATAAAGTGTCAAACTTGAATAAACCATCACAAGAACCGGAATTAACAATTCAACATGTATGAAAGGATAAACAAACCAGCACCAATCAATTTCACAACACAAAATTTCGTTGTTGCACTTTGCTTAATTAACCTCGATGAGAACCCAAAGGCGCCCTCTCGACATTGGTACCCTTCAAGGCTGTCGAATAATTCTAATCTTAGAAACATCTTAATAATATGCAAGCCAGACTTTTCAATCCATCTTTTATTATTTAGAAAAAGTAAAAGAACACAATTTGCATATACCCTAGAGTACGAAAAAACCTAACTTGCTTACTGTTTTGACTATTTGTTTTCTTCACAAAAAGTTGCTGGTAAAGAGAATTTGAGCATCTACAAGAAATTTACTGCTACTTTTATTTAAACTAATATGCAATTCGTTCTCCTAATTGGTCAAAATCAATTAAACAGAAAAACTGTACAGGCTGGAATTCTGACATGGCAGCACTAATCTGATGATTTCTCCCTAACCGCTTATCGGAATTGAGTGAAACCAGCGCCGTTAGAAAGATAAAAACAATCCCCACAGCTTTCTTCAAGAGCTCATGGTCTGATTCTGCACAAGAAATTCTCAGTTTCGAAATTAACCTATCTGTAGTCCCTTTGTTCACGAATATAATTTGGAATCTGAACCGAAGTCAGGAGCTAACGACTATGGATTGATTGGAGAGGGGCCAGGTGACAATGGTCTGGATTGGTAGTGGATTTGACGAACCTTTAGATGAACTCCACGAATTACTTCCTTTCCCCTTCGTTTTCTCCTTCCTGCTTGCCCCCTTCTCCTTCCTTTTTCTTCTCTCTCCCTGTCACCAACGCCACTAGCAGCAGCAGGGCAGCAGGGAGCAGTGGGGCAATGGCAGCAGGGAGCGGGCTGGGAAACGTGAGGGCAAGGAGCAGCAGGGGCAGCGTGGCGGGGGAATGTGAGGGTAAGGAGCAGCACGGCTCAAGGGTGGCGGTGAGGTTCTTCCTAGGAGGCTGGTAGTTTCGTTTGGAAGAGAGAGCTCTCAAAAAAACCTAATGGAAGAATCTACGGTCCATGATAAAAGAGTCATCCTGGTTTCATCAATCATCCGAATCTAGTGCATGAGTAGTGAAATTGAATCGTTTTGACGAGATTTATGCATCCATGGTTTTGGATCTTCCATAGGAGCAATGGTTTAAAAAATCAATTTTTTTGTCAACTTTATAATTTTTTTTATCAACATTTAAATTTATTAAAATATTAGAGATATTACAGAAAACCAACCAGTAGATGGAGTCGCTCAAGGTGGATTGGTATTGCCAGACAGAACCAACTTCTATCGTTTGCCATGAAACTTCGTACGGGCTCCGTTTTGCATGTTCAAGTACTTCTTAAAAAGCTTATCAAGTCTACTTTTCAACGAATCTAGCCTCACCTGCATTTAACATCGGAGTGAGTGACAATCAACATTTTATTAAAAAAGATGCTGTGTCACCTCAACTTTAGCCGTTGGCCTATGTATTGAGTTGAGCCCATTAGAGGAGCGTTCTAGAGTTTGAGAACGACCTCAGCACCCCCTTAGTCGTCCTCTACCCTAGTTTAAGGCCTCAACCGCCACTAAAAACACTTAGTTTTGATAGATTGAAGTTTAGCCGTCGCTACTTCGCTTGCAGCGCACGTGTCGACTAGACTACCCGTCTTCTTGCCATCGGAACGCCACTTTTTGTTGTTTCAGATTGAACTCATATTTTTATCTACCAATTTAGTGCTTGTTCATCTTATTCTTGCTTGTTCTATGATTGCTTACAGGACGAGTGCTCGTGGCTTGTTGATTGCGCTCCACACATTCGCTCTCACCCTTTGAAATTGGACAATTGTAGTCGAGCCGTGAACGTCGCTTCCTTCCACCAATCGTGATTATCATCTCCATTGAAAGATCGAGACCAAACCTCACATCACACTACCTGACATCGATGAAGAACTTGTTTCCATCATTCCCAATCACAACTCAAAGGCAATTAAGCCTCAAATTGAGCACTTGACTCTGATACCACTAGAACAGATCAAGAGACTGATAAGGGGGTTGAATCGGGCACTAACAATACTAAAACTTTTGAACTTTTCCTACTGTCTAGCAATCTAGCAAGCAAATTCTAGCAAGAGAACAACTAAGCAAACAAGCTAGGATACCACTAGGTACAAAAGATAGCAAGGATAACTACAAGAAGAACAACTATCAAACAAGCAGGTAAGTTATTTGACGTGAGGAATATCAAGGCAATCTATCACACTAGTCGCAAAAAGGTAAATGTGGAAAGAAAGGAGAGAGAAAGAAATAATTAGCAATTTTTCTCAAGGTCTCGAAAGGATGGTGCCTTCCCCTAATTCTCGTTGCACCACTCCATCGGACTACTCCAGGGGCACCCAGGTGCTACCGAGGTGATGCCTTCTAACTTGGTTTCATAAGCCAAAGTGCACCTCCTCTAACAGGCTCCTTGTCATACCTTCAAGGACCGAATAAGGCGACGGGAGGGAGTTGAATGGGAGCTAATGAAATTCTACTCAAGAACTTGGCCTATGTCCCAAAAACAACCCAACGCGCCTCTCAACTTGAATCACAAAGATTAATCACACCAACTAGTGATGAATTTGTCCTAGAACTGATCCAAAAGATTAAGTCAACTACCGGGACAAAACCAAGTAAATCCAACTCAAAAAGGAGGTTTCTAAACTCCAAAAGTGCACTCTACCAGATAGTCCGGTAGCGTACTGGATGGTCTGGCTACCGCATACTCCGCACACCTGCAACTCAAGGAAAAACAAGGAAACCAGATCAAACGACCTCCAAACGTCACAAAATTTGGACCACAGCTTCCTTAGGAAATCACAAAGCTATTCGAACAAGAATTACTCAAAAAGCTCAAGCATGAGTGAGTAAATTAGATTTTGGTGTGCTCAAGCATGAGGGAGTAATTTAGATTCTGGTGCAAGAACTAGGTTCTGGGTGAAACTGGGGAAATCGATGGAATCGAAGGTGCTCGTACCATGGATTCCAATAACGATCGATGTGGAAAGGTTGTAATGTGGACATCATATCTTCTGACGAGGACTTCAGTGAAAATATTCACACAGAGTGGATTTGGACTTTAGAATAGTACAAACTTGCAACAAAACCACGACTTTATATAAAATCCAATTTGGATTTTTAAGTACATTCTATAAAGCCCATGAAGTCTACTTTCGAATGAATCAAGCCCCATCTTTATACTATAACGGAGTCAGCACTAATCATTGTTTTAATATAGAAGGTGCTGCGTCACTCCAACTTGGGTTGTTGGCCGATGTATTAAGTTGAGCTCATTAGGAGCGCATCCTAGGGTTTGAGGATGACCCTAGCACCCCCTAGTCGTCCTCCACCCTACTCAAAGGTACCAGCCACCACTAAGAACACTAAGAACACTTGGGTTATCATGTCCTATCAAATGGTATCAGATTTTAGGTTCGATAAGATTTATCCCCTCTCATTTGTAGTTTCATTCATATTCCTACTGTCCACATAAAAGCCAAGAAAAAAAAATACTTATTCGTTCCCGTTGTCCTAGTGATGCGAGGTTTAGTCCCAATCTTTCGATGGAGATGGTAATCATGATTGGTAGAAGGAAGAGACATTCACGGCCTGACTATAACTGTCCACAACCTTATGCCTTAGCGACCGATACACCGATTCTAGAGGGTAAGCGCGATTAACCAGCCACAAGGGCACTCGTCGTGCAAGCAATCGTAGAACAAGCATGAACGAGATGAACAAGCATTGAATTGCTAGATAAAAATATGAGTTCAATCTGAAACAACAAAAGGTGGAGTTCTGATGGCAAGAAGACGGGCGGTTTGGTTGACATGTGCGCTGTAAGCGAAGTAGCGGTGGCTAAACTTCAATCTATCAAAACCCAAGTGTTTTTGGTGGTGACTAAAGCCTTTTGAATAGGGTGGAGGGTGACCATAGGGTGCTGGGGTCATCCTCAAACCCTAGGAAGCGCCCCTAATGGGCTCAACTGGATACACAGGCTAACGGCCCGTGTTGGGGTGACGCAACATCTTCTGTAACAAAATATTGATTGGCATTGACTCTGATGTTGTATGAAGGTGAGGTCAGATCCGTTGGAAAGTAGACTTGATAGGCTTTCTAGAAATTACTTGAGTGCAAAAAACAGAGCCCGTATGAAGTCATGGGAGGCGTTAGGAGTTGGTGCTGTCCTGCGATCCGAAGCCAGCCTGTGTGACTCTATTTCCTGGTTGGTTTTCTCCTTGGTTCTTGGTGATTAAGTTGATGTTCACGGGTGTAAGCTTCATGACCTCCTAAAGGGTATGAATTGATTTTGGTGATTGAATGAACACCATAGGTAACGGTTGTGATTGTAGGTTCCACCCCGCAAATCTCTATATCATGGTGGGTTTCCTCGATGGATGACAAAGGATGATCCCTAGAAGAGGAGTTTCGGGTGCCCAAGAACCAAGGCTAAGGACCAGCTAGAGAGTCTATAGTCTCGTCAGTACTATTAAGGAGGGTAAAGTCATTCATCTCATGTCATACAAGTGTTAGGGGGTATGAATGCTCTTTGTTATCTCAAAAAGCACTAAAGATGTGATGTGGATATCATACCTTCTGATGAGGACTTCAATGGAAATATTTACATATGGTGGATTTGAACTACAGAAAGTACAAACTTGCAACAGAAGCGACAACTTCATATATAATCCAATTAGGTGTTTAAGTACATTCTGAAAAGCCTATGAAGTCTACTTTCAAATAGATCTAGCCCTATCTTTGTACTATATCGAAGTCAGTGCTGCGTCACACAAACTTGGGCCGTTGGTCGTGTATCAAGTGGAGGATGATCCCAACACCCTCTGGTCACCTAGACGGTGCTGCGTCACCCCAACTTGCGTCGTTGGCCTGTGTATCAAGTTGAGCCCATTAGGAGCGCGTCGTAGGGTTTGAGGATGACCCTAGCACCCCCAGGTTGTCCTCCACCATATTTAAATTTCCAACCGCCACCAAGAACACATGGGTTTTCTTTTGTTATAGTTTAGCTCTTGTGCAAAATTTTTGATGTTCAGCTGTGTCCAACGACCACTTGTTAGACAGCTTTTGAGAACCCCACATTTGAAAGATTCTGGTTTGTCACATCTTGTTCTTGCTTGTTCTTTGATTGCTTGCAGGAATTGATCTTCATGATCAGGTTGATCTTGTTGTCTGACACTGACAAAAATTATTCGGAGTTAGTTCTAAGATTGCTAAGGCGCACATGACCCATTCGTTTGTAGTCGGATCGTGAAGGTCGACTCTACCAAATTGATAGTTATCACCTCACCGAAAAATCGTGCACTTAAGTCCTATCAAGATGGCAGAGGAAGCGAAGTCGAAGACCGAAGCCCAAGTTCTGTTGAAGAAGAAGTCACCGGACAGTCTGATGAGCTCTGGAGGAGCTAGTCCAGAGAGAGGTGCTCTCTGGAGTCTAGGTGAAGGAGTCATCGAACAGTTCGGTGGTTCCGTGATCGGACAGTCCAGTGAGCCAGAAGCTAAAGTCCAAAAGAGGTGTCTCTAGAATTTCAAATGAGGTGGTCACCGGATAGTTCAGTGAACGTATGCACCGGACATTCCGGTATCACATCGAATGGATTCTAGAGATGTTGTTTCTCTAGTCTGCAAGAAGACAAGTTACCGAACTGTCCGATGAAAGCAGTCACCGGACAGTCCAGTGATTGGATAAAGCAGACAACAATATGACATGACATTCCAATGGTTGTTTCTGGGTTTCAAGCCTATATAAACCATGGAGGGGGATGTTTTACCGTGTGCTTGAGGTCTAAATTGCTGGAGCAAACTTGTGTGAGACCAAGCAACACCATCAAGAGAGCATAAGATAAGATTGAAGATCTTTGATGCTAGTAGGAGAGAGACAGAGAGCATTGATACACTTCTAGAGCTTGTGGGGCTTGAGAGGAGTGATCTTTGCCTATTACTCTTGGTCTTGGCAGCCTAGAACGGCTAGGAGTTGATGTTAGAGCTTTCGAGAAGATTTTGGAAGACAACGCCATGTCTGTGAGTGATTTTGGGTCCCCCATTCGAAAGGAACACCAAGAGTGGGTGCTCGAGCCTTGGAGGCTTTCTCTAGTGCTCGGGTATAATGTGCGGCAGCCTGGTCACTGTTGTATTCATTCCAAGAGTGAAGCGTACCCTTGTGAGCATCGTTCTGAGAATGACAGGAGGAACCAAGAGTCTGAGGGGAGTGGTTCAACAAAGATTAGGGGAAGGCACCTACCTTCCAAGACCTAAAAAAAATCGCTCTTTACTTTCCGCATTTCATATTGTTGAGTAGAGTTAATAGGTTGCTTTGTGATTACTCTTGGTGGCTATCGTGCTAGTACTTGCTTGTTGTCTTTACTTTCCACTAGCATTGTTAGGGGTCTCGGCCTCCTAAAATTGCATAGGTTGTTCTTATTGTGATTGAGTCTCATAGTTTTAGTTTGTAGCGAATTTAGTCCTATAAGTTCACTGATTCACGCCCCTTCTCGGTATCCTTCATCCTTACAAATGGTATCAGAGCTAAGTGCTCATTTTTGGGCTTCACCGCCTTGAATAACGATGCGAAATGGATGGAGAATCCACCCGTATTCGATGGGAAAGCAAAGGCCAATAATGCTATCTTTGGGTGCATATCTAAGAACGTGTTTTTTAAAATCAATGGTTCTTGTACCGCTCATGAAATATGGTATCAATTGCAAAACATACATGAGGGCTCCATTGAGGCCAAGGAAGAGCATTACTACATTCTTAAGAACAAATATGATTCTATCTTTATGTTGCCTCATGAAAAAGCTAACGATGTTTACTCTCGTTTGCATGTAGTGGTAGAGAAGATCAACGCCTTGGGCCTTAAGAGCAAAATTGAACATTTTGAGATCATGAGTAAGCTCTTAAGGTTGTTGTCGCCAAGCGACAATGCCATCGTCATATGTCTCTTTCACGCCAATTTGGTTACTCTCACTGTGGATGTCATGCTTGGCAAGCTCATGGCTTAAGAGGGGGTATATGTTGGGCACCTCCACCAACACTAAATTGCCTAAGAACCTTGCACTTCAAGTTGAAGAATCTCCCAATGGCAAGATGTAAGCTTCATGACCTTTGAAATCCTCAAAAAGGTATGAATTAATTTTGGTGATTGAATAAACAACCATAGGTAACGGTTGTGTTGCAGGTACCACCCCGCTAATTTTACATCCATATGGTGGGCTTCCTCGGTGGATGATAAGGACGATCCTTAGAAGAGAAGTTGCCGGGCTTCGATGGACCAAGGCTAAGGACTAGCTGGAGAGTCTATAGGAATGCGATACTATTAAGGCGGGTAAGGTCATTTGTCTCCTCTCATACAAGTGTTAGAAGGTGTGAATGCTCCTTAGATCCTCGGAAAGAACTAAAGATGGCAGAGGAAGCGAAGTCAAAAACCAGAGCTCAAGAACCAGCTGAATACTCAGTCACCGGACAGTCCGGTGAGCCCTAGAGGAGCCAGTCCAAAGAGAGGTGCTCTCTAGAGTGAACGTGGAGCAGTCATCGGACAGTTCGCCGATGCAACGATCAGATAGTCCAGTGAGCCAGAAGGTGAAATCCGGAGAAGGTGTCTTTGGGAGTCCAAAAGTGAAAGTCAATGGACTGTCCGAGGAAGGTATGCATCGAACAGTCCGATGTCCTATGGAATGGATTCTAAAGAGGGTGTTTCCTTGGCCGAGGAGAAAGGAGGGTCACCGGACAGTCCGGTGGTCAAAGTCACCGAACAGTTCGGTGATTGCATAAAGCAGTCAGCTTTATGACATCACGTCCCAATGGTTTCTTTTGGGCTTGGAGCCTATTTAAATAGTGGAGAGGGACGTTTTCTTGTGTGCCCTTGATCAGAAGTGCTGGAGATAAGTTGTGAGAGGCCAAGGGACACCACCAAGAGAGCACATTGCAAGATTAGAGATATTTGGTGCGAGTAGGAGAGTGATAGGGAGCATTGATACACTTCTGGAGCTTGTGGGTCTTGAGAGGAGTGATCTTTGCCTATTACTCTTGATCTTAGCAGCCTAGAACAGCTAGGAGTTGATGTTAGAGCTTCCAAGAAGATTATGGAAGACGATGCCATGTCTGTGACGGTTTTAGGTCCCCCATTCAAAAGGGACACCAAGAGTGAGCGCCCGAGCCTTGGAGGCTCGCTTTAGTGCTTAGGTATTATGTGCGACAGCCTGGCCACCGGTGTCTTCACTCTAGTAGTGAAGCGTACCCTTGTGAGCATCGTTCCAAAAACGACGAGAGGAACCAAGAGTCTGACGAGAGTGGTTAAACGAGGATTATGGAAAGGCATCTACCTTCCAAGACCTTGAGAAAAATCAGTATTTATTTTCCGCATTCATATTGTTGAGTAGAGTTGATAGGTTGCATTGTGATTACTATTGGTGGCTATCGTGCTAGTGCTTGCTTGTTGTATTTACTTTTCACTAGCATTATTAGGGGTCTTGGCCTCCTAGAATTGCATAGGTTGTTCTTATTGTGATTGAGTCTTATAGTTTTAGTTTGTAGCAAATTTAATCCTATAAGTCCACAGATTCAACCCCTCTTCTCGGTGTCCTTGATCCTTACAAGTGTATTAGAGCCAAGTGCTCATTTTTGGGCTTTATTGCTTTGAGTAAGGATGCCGAACAGGATGGAGACTCCGTCCGTATTCGAGTAAGGATGCCGAACAGGATGGAGACTCCGTCCGTATTCGATGGGGGACGATTACTATTATTGGAAGGCTCGCATGCAAGCCTATCTAGAGTCAATCGATGAGAAAGCATGCCATGTTACTAGCAATGCTACAAATGCGAATGAGAGACTTGATCCAATTTTCGTTAAACACAATGCTAAGGCCAAGAATGCCATGTTTGGATGCATTTCTAAAAATATCTTTTCTAGAATCAATGCATCCTCCACTGCACATGAGATATGAACCCAACTGCAAAACATCTGTGAGGGCTCCTTTGAGGCCTAGGAAGGGCGTTACTATGTTCTTAAGAACAAATATGATTCCAACACCATGCAACCTCAAAAAAAAGCTAATGATGTTTATTCTCGCTTGCATGTACTGGTGGAGGATATCAACGCTTTGGGCCTCAAAGACAAAATTAATGATGTGGAGATCAGGAGGAAGCTCTTGAGGATATTGTCGCCTAGCTACCACTCCATCGTCACGTGTCTCTTCCAAGCCAACTTGGCTAGTCTCACCGTTGACATCATGCTAGGCAAGCTCACGCCCTATGAGGGGTACATGTTGGGCAGCTCCACCGACTCTCAATTGCCCAAGAATCTTGTCCTACAAGTTGATCAAGAATCAATGAATGGCAAAAACAAGAAGAAGAAGGTGGAGGAAGATGAGGATGAGAAGAGTGATAATGAGGATCTTGTGCTCTTGATGAATAAGCTATTTCGCAAGGGAACCCTCATCTTTCAAGAGTAACTCTGAGTGCTTCAATTGTGACAAGAAAGGCCATTTCGCTAAGGAGTGTCCCAAGCCCAAGAAGGAGAGCAAGAAAGAAGCTTCTAGTGAAAGTGATGATGAAGAACGCAAGCCACTGAGTAAATTCTAGAA
This sequence comes from Zoysia pacifica, assembly GCA_001602315.1. Classification (NCBI taxonomy): domain Eukaryota; kingdom Viridiplantae; phylum Streptophyta; class Magnoliopsida; order Poales; family Poaceae; genus Zoysia; species Zoysia pacifica. The sequence goes on from BCLH01000100.1 coordinate 20,771, forward strand.
GAAGTTCTTTGTCAATAAGGAGAGCAAGAGCAAGGAGAATAAGAAGTCCCCACAAAAAGCTTACAGTGTTGGTGAGTGGCTCACCGATGATGATTCGAACTCTTCATCTTTTAGTGAAGAAGAGCTCGCGGGTATTGCCATGACTAGCTCCACTAATGAGCTACCACCACCTTCACTATGCTTGTTGGCTTGATGTTGTGAGGGCTTCATTGATGAGGAAGATGATCTTGAGGAAGAATAGGAGAGCTATGATGATGAAGATGATGGACCGAGCTACAATGATCTTGTTCTCTTCCTCGAGAAGGCCAACAAGACTATCATCAAAAAGTCCAAAAAGACCGAGTTGTGACCAAGGAGCATGAAGTGGAGGTATTTTGAGTTCGAGAGCTTGAGGGGGAGCTCAATGCACTTAAGCACTCTCATGGTGTTCCACGTGAGTCCTGTGAGGATTTCAATGCGACGCACGTAGAACTAAGTGAGAAGCATAATGCATTGGTGCGCACCCATGAAGCTCTTTATCTTGACTCTCTCCTTAACTCTCCTAAGCATTTAAATGAAGCTTCTACTTCTTATGATCTAACCCTCTCTAAGGAGAGTTCTATTCTTGAGCCATCTATTTTAAAGGAATACACGAAGCTCAAGGAGGAGAGAGAGGCCATGATGGATGCTTTTGAGCAGCTTACTAGAGAAAGACAAATTCAAAAGGAAATTGTAAGCAAGAACCTCATCAACAACCACAATCACAAGGGCTTAGGACCATATCCTTTCTCTATCAACATCATTGGCAACCAAGATGAGATCCTCGAATGTATAGTCCCGCTCATGGCGGATGACTATTATTGTAGAAGTGTTGCCTTGATGGTCACTACTCCAGAGATTGTCCAAAGGTGAGCAAGCCTAAGATTATGCCTAACGCTAACCTTTTCTATGAGGATGTGCACTACAAGCTTTTCAGGGATAAGGATGGAAAAGTGAAGGCCTATCCGCTAGAACCGCCAAATGACAAGAGAAAAATCAAGAAGATATGGGTCCCTAAGGTGATTGTGAACCAAGAGAGGAAGCCAAAGCACTCTTGGGTTCCCAAGAAGAAGTGAAGGGGCCTAGGTGGTGGATTCTAAAGCAAATTGAAGATCCTTGAAGTCCACCACATGTCGATCGAGCCACAACGCCAATCTACTCTTCAAGGAGGTTATTCTTTTACATAATAGAGTAGGTTTCTTTTCTTGAAATGCATGGTAGATAGGACTCCTTCGTGGACTAGATGTTTGTACTATCATACATCATGTGTAAAAAGATAAAAGAAACGAACAAAAAATTAGATCGATGCCTAACCACCTTAAGATATTCATATGCATGGGGGAAGTGCTTGAGAATGTGGTTTGGCTATCTTAAGGTAAAGCGGCAGGCATATGGTGAATAAGCTTGAGATGAACTTGGCACCGAATAGGTTACTTTATGCAATGTCCTTAATTTGCTTGCATCTAAATGGCATGCTTTAAATTATGTTGCATTAGACTAGCTTGTTTGTATGCATTGCATATAGAAAACCACTGAGGAGGCGTGTTACTCTATGGAGAAAGCGACTACATTGTTCATATAGATTCACATACTCCAGAAATAGAAACCAAAGAAAAATTGTGAGCTTCATGCCCATTGAACCCTGTGCTTAACGGTCTCTAACATCTATTTTCGTGGATCATGATCAAAGGGTTCATACATTCCCTTTTTGGGCCTCCTTGTTTTGGTTTTTATCGCTTGATCTTAATTGTGATTTACGAAAATGCTAAACTCTTCGTGAGTTATCTATTTGCAAAGGAGTGTTTGAGAGTCCCCTTTCTAAATAAGTGTGGTGTTTATTTGGTTCTTTGGTGAGGCTACTTAAGGTCTGAAAAGAAATTCCTTGATTCTGGTAATCCTTGAGGTCACCGAACATTCCGGTGCCTTCACCAGACATTCCGATGACTATATCTTTTGGATCAGTCACTTGGAAGAATTGGATAGACATCGGACGTTCTGACGATATCACCAGACAGTCCAGTGACTGGAAGAGAAAGCGGGTGCCTCTCTGGAATTGGAATTCTCTAGACACCGAACAGTCCGGACTTTCTTAGTCACTGAACAAACTCTTTAGACCAGACAGTCCAGTGATCTCCTTGATCGATGAAATCTCGGCCATCCAATTTGATCTCTTTTAATCTCGGCCGTTGATTTAATTATGACCTAACCGCACGTGTACCTTTCTGTTCACTTCTCTTCGTGCGGGTTTTCTCTCGAGCCAACCGCCTTCATCGATGATCCCCTCCGTCGTGCGCCGCCTGCTCACCGTGCTCCGCCGCCACGTGCTTCCCTGCTTCCGGCCATCGCCGTGCCTCACGCCTGGGCTACTTGTTCCGCCTTGTGTCGCTGCACAGCCCTGCCTCGCCGTGCTCTCGCTCGCCTGCGTGCCCTAGCTTCGCCGAGCATCACCGCCCTAGCGCCGCCTCACCGCCGCTTGCACAGCTCCTGCTCGTCGACGAGCCCAGCCACCAGAGCGAGCTCGCACTGCCTTTGCTTGTCCTCGGCGTGCATCCACCAAGCCGTCACCATGTGCCTCTCGAAAACCCTTGTGGGGTTTAAGCTTTGGAGTGATCGGCTCATCTTCGGCGAGTTCTTCAGCACTTTTCGGCACTTCTCCTGTGGTATATTGAGTTCTATCTCTTGCATTTCATTGGAAATGCCCCGCATGCCTTGTTTGTTAATTAATTGCTTACAGGTTTCACCTTTTATTGCCAATTGACGTGATTAGTTGAAAATTCCCGTACTTAGTGATTTGCATATTTTAGTATGACATTGAGTCTCTTGTCGCTAGTGTCACAATTTGGTTGCATTGCTATATTATGAATGGTGGCATTAGTCTGTTGATATCACCGTTGTGCTTATTTGCTTTATTTGATCGGTGATATGTCCTTGATTCCATTGCCAGGACTTCTTTTAGAGTTGCTCACCTTTTGTGCTTACAACCTATATTTTATTTCTATGTGGCGTAGTGATAGTTGGACAGTGGATCAGGACAGTTTCAACGACAGTCCAGAACTCTCTGTTAGTCCAGTGGTTTCTCTTGGACAGGTTAAGAGCCAAGCGCTTAATCCTATCATACAGTGTCAGCTGATCAGTGCTTCTAGGAGTTGAGCTTTCAGTGATAGTTGGCAGAATAGGCAGGCAGAGATCGAGTTCAGAAGAGAAGGGGAAGAGCAAGGCCGTAGAGCCTGAGAAGAAGAAAAAGCAGAGGACAGGCGACCCTGAGTGGGACAGAGCTCTAGCTGCAGCGGATGTTGACGTTCCTCCACATAGGAGGCCTGGTGCTTTGAGGATTGGTAGCACTTAGTCCCAGGGCGAGTTGAGGAGGTCGACCCGTCAGAGAGTGGCGACCACTCCTCTAGTGGCAGATGCGCAGCCGCGGAGAGCTCCTGTTAGTAGGCAGTCGAGAATCGTGAGGTTTGTACAGCTAGAGCCGAGAGAGCTCGTCAGGCCATGGGAAGGGTTGCTGAGGTTGAGGTTGACATGCTGAAGCTGAAGGACCCAGCCATCAAGGCCAAGAGGAGAGTAGACTTCATTGCTTGGGTCCCCGCTAGGAGACATGCAAATGCTGGTCAGTTTTGGATGGTACTCCAGCGGAGGATCTACGAGGCCTACACGAGGCAGCATGCAGCTAAGGACAAGAGCTCAGTGCTTGCAGCTCACCGTCACTATTCTTTGGAGGCACTGAACAGGGGAGCTGGGGTTGACATGGATGAGCATATATCTTATCTCTCAGGTATGTCAGATTTGGTCACCCAGCCCATGAGGTAAAGTGAGGATGTGGTACTTGAGTTTTACGCCTCACTGTTGATCTCTCCAGATCGCTCATATCTTTGGTTCATGTATAGAGGGGAGCCACACCGGTTTGAGATGTCTGATATCTTGACAGCTCTTGAGTTTATATCATCAGAGACACGGATCCACAATTTGGCTTATCCCGATTTCTCACCGTCATTCAGACCATTTAGAGGGATAGAGCCTAATGATGAGAGGATGAGTATTGCCTTCCCACCACCTCATGGGGAGCACTACTTGAGGCACATGCTGAGAGAGTTTCTTGGGAGGTCGGTAGCGCCTCGTGTTGGCTACAGAGAGCGAGTCATCATAATGCATCAGTGGCTGGTGTGCTTTCTGCTGAGACATGAGATCTTTGACTTGACAGATTTGCTGCTTGCTCAGACTAAGGATGTGGTATATGAGGGGATTGGAGTGTCAGTAACCTTTTGCCCACAACATATGCCTGAGAATGAGGAGAGCCAGAGTGATGACTGAGGAGGAGTATCCAGCGTTGCCAGAGATCATCACCTCCTTCAGTCTAGCTGAGCTATCCTACTCTAGGGTTCTACGAGTTTCAGCTTCTCAGAGCACCCCTGGAGGAGAGGACACCACAGGCCCAGAGGATGTTGACACTGAGTCTCTGGAGGGAGCACAGTCAGGTGCTGGGAGGTCTCTCTCGTGCTACACTTGACCCTACTCTTGTTGCTAGGTTAGATGCTCTTCAGGCAGAGCAAGAGGAGCAGAGGAGATTCTGAGAGGAGCAGCTTGAGCACATGCGCCGAGAGAGAGCCGAGTTCGAGGAGAGGATCCGCCTCGAGCGCCACCACATTGAGGAGCGTCTTCGATTGAGAGGGAGCTTGCAGAGGAGAGGAGACGGCAGGACAAAGAGTTCTATGAGGTCGCAATGCTCCCAGTTGGAGATGGCAGCGGCTATTTTGTATATGTCTACCAGATTCAGAGCTATAGCGTCATATCTCCAGGGGACTGGTATGTCAGTTCTTCCAGCGTTTTTGATGACTACGCTGCGAGCCTTCTCAGCTCCAGCCTACTGCACCTCAACCTTAGTATTATTCAGTGCCAGCCTTCACATCTGAGCTACAGAGTCAGAGTCAGCAGCAGCAGCAGTCCACATTCACTACACTGCTCTCAGCCCCGCTTGCACCATTCGTACTTTTTGGGGCAGCTAGCACAGTCATGACTACTGGAGGGGTTAGTGTTCTTGTTACATCTTCTCAGTTCTCTCCAGTTTCTTTGTACTCTATGTCGGTACTTTTTGCTTCAGCAGAGCCGAAAGTGTTAGTACCAACATTAGAGTCAGAGAGGACAGTTGGTAGTTCTCCTCTTGCTCCAAGGGTTCTATCTTCTGAGGCTACTACTGCTGAGTTAGCATTGTCAGAGCCACCGCTAGAGGCTTCATAGTTAGAGCCAGCAGCCACCACTGCCAAGCAGCCCAGAGCTTTAGATGCAGATATCTTGGTTGAGGCTAGATATTCTCCAGAGGAGGCAGCTCAGGCCCTTCCAGTGCATATCAGCCAACTAATGTTGAGGGCAAGGTGCCATCCCTGACGTCTTCCTACGGCTTGAGTGCTTTCGACGATGTTGAGCAGCTAGGAGGAGACCAGTTAGCAACAGCAGCGTAGGATTAGATCATCTGTAGGAGTTGGGTGAGAGACATGAGGTGTACCGTTCTGAGAGCTAGCTGTCTAGGGGGAGGCCGTGGAGGGGTAGATAGGGCTTTAGATCTTATTTGGCTGTTTTCATTGGCTCTTCGTGACATTTTGATGAGCTTGTGTTTCATTCGACTCTTTTAGCTCATTGAAATGCTCTCGATTTTGCATCTAACCCATGGCTTCTGAGTGTTTGGCTCCTAATGTTTTATCTGTTTTGCAGGTTCCTTTGTGCATGTGCGCTCTCGTCTCATTCTCCATCGTGCACGACTCTTTGTCAACCAGCGTTCTCCCTCTCTATTTGCTTCCTCGGTGCCATCTTTTTGGATGATTAGATGACAAAGGGGGAGAGAGGGCTACCAAACAGGTGGAGAACCGAAGGAAAGCGACGCTTCCTACTCATGGCAAAGGAGGGGATCTCTTGCAAAAAAATTTTGAGGAGTCATCAAGGTAAGTGGGTGAGTGATCTTTCGAGATGCATTTTGTTCTCTATCTTCTTTCATCTTGTTTGGATTGTTTGTGAGAACTATGGTTGTTATCAATCACCAAAAAGGGAGAGATTGTAATCTTCATGACCTTTGATGTCCCCTAAAAGATATGAATTGATTTTGGTGATTGAATGAACAACCATAGGTAACGGTTGTGTTGCAGGTATGACCCCGCTAATTCTATATCAATATGGTGGGCTTCCTCGGTGGATGACAAGGATGATCCCTAGAAGAGGAGTTTCCAGGCTTCAGTGGACCAAAGCTAAGGACTAGCTAAGGAGTCCATAGGAACGCCGGTACTATAAAGGGAGTAAGGTCATTTGTCTCCTGTCATACAAATGTTAAAGGGTGTGAATGCTCCTTAGATCCTCAGAAAGCACTAAAGATGGCAGAGGAAGCGAAGTCAAAGTCCGAAGCTCAAGAATCAGCTGAAGACTCAGTCACCGGACAGTGCGGTGAGGTCACCGGATAGTCCAGTGAGCCCTGGAGGAGCCAGTCCAGAGAGTTGCTCTTTGGAGTCGACGTAGAGCAGTCATTGGATAGTGTGTTGGTGCAATGGCTGGACTGTCCGATGAGCCAGAAGCTGAAGTCCAGAGAAGGTGTCTCTGGGAGTCTAAAAGTGAAAGTCACTGGACGGTCCGGTGAAGGTATGCATGGAACAGTCCATTGTCCTATGGAATGGATTCTAGAGAGGGTATTTCCCTTGCCGAGGAGGAAGGAGGGTCATTGGACAGTACTTGGAGGCTTGGTCTAGCGCTTGGGTATTGTGTAGGACAATCGAGCCGCCGGTGTCTTCACTTCAGAAGTGAAGCGTACCCTTGTGAGCATCGTTTCGGGAATGACGGGAGAGACCGGGACTTTGTGGTCCAACGAGGATTAGAGGAAGGCGCCTACCTTCCGAGACCTCAAAAAAAATCAATGAGCACTCTCTATCTCACTCTCTTTACTTACCGCATTTACTTACCGTTTGAGTAGTGTGATAGGTTGTTCTTTGATCCCTCTTGGTGGCTATTGTGCTAGTGCTTGCTTGTTGTTATTTCTATATCACTAGCATTGTTAGGGGTCTTGGCCTACTAGACTTGTTTAGGTTTGCTTCCGTTGGGGTCAAGTCTTTTATTTTTAGTTCGTAGCGAATTTAGTGCTATAAGTCCACCGATTCAACCCTCTTCTCGGTGTCCTTGATCCTTACACAAGAAAAATAAGAAGAACAAGGTGGAGAAGGATGAGGATGAAGAGAGCGACAATGAGGACTTTGCGCTCTTAATGAAGAAGTTAGGAAGACCCTCATCCGAAAAATAGAACTCTGGGTGCTTCAATTGTGGCCAGAAAGGCCATTTCGCTAAGGAGTATCCCAAGCCCAAGAAAGAGAGCAAGAAAGAAGCTTCAAGTAAGAGTGAGGATGAAGAACACAAGCCCAAGAGAAGGTTCAAGAAGTTCTTCGTCAAAGAGAAGAGCAAGAGCAAGCAGAAGAGGAAGTCCCGCACAAGGCTTACATTGTTGGTGAGTGCCTCACCGATAATGATGATTCGGACTCCTCTTCTAGTGAAGAAGAATTTGCAGGTATTGCTATGACCAGCTCCACCAATGAGCTACCATGACAACCTCTATGCTTGATGGCCCAAAGTTGTGAGGGCTATGTGGACAAAGATGATAATCTTGAAGAAGAGGAGGACTATGATGATAAGGATGATAGACTTAGCTACAACAATCTAGTCCTCTTTATGGAAAAGGCGAACAAGACTATCATCAAGAAGATTAAGAAGATTGAGGTGGTGACCAAGGAGCACGAAGTAGTGGTATTCCGAGTTTGGGAGCTTATGGGTGAGCTCAATGCTCTAAAGCGCTCTCATGGTATTCTACGTGAGTCTTATGAGTCTCTCAAGAAGCACGTAGAGCAAATTGAGAAGCATATGGCATTGGTTCTCACCCATGAGGCTCTTGATCTTAACTCTCTCTTGAACATTCCTAAGCATTTACTTGAAGTTTCTACTTCTTGCAATCTGACCCTCTCTGAGGAGAGTACTTCTATTTAGTCATATATTTTGAAGAAATACACAAACCTCAACGAGGAGAGAGAGGCCGTGATAGATGCTTTTAAGCGGCTTACTAGAAGAAAACAGATTCAAAAGGATATCCTAAACCAGAACCTTGTCCACAACCATAATCACAAGGGCCTAGTATCATATCCTTTCTCTATCAACATCACTGGTAACGAAGATGAGATCCCCTCTTGGATAGTCCCGCTTATGACGGATGACTACCTTTGTGAGAAGTGTTGCCGTGATAGACACCGCTCCAAGAATTGTCCCAAAGTGAGCGAGCCTCAGATTATGCCTAACGCTAACCTTTTCCATGAAGATGTGCACTACAACCTTTTTAGGGCCAAAGATGGAAAGGTGAAAGCTAAGCCGCTCGGACTGCCAAATGACAAGTAGACAATCAAGAAGATTTGGGTCTCTAAGGTGATCGTGGACCAAGAGAGGAAGCCTAAACTCTCTTGGGGTGGTCTAGACATGTTCGGTGCAAAATAATAAGATGCAATTTCAGCGCAAGAACCAGTGACCAAAACATAAGATACATGCGCAAACTTGAGTTTGTAGTCCACCAGGGTGGTTTGGACATGTTCGATGCGAAAAAACAAGACACACATTCGGGGAACGAACTTGTACATTTAATGCACCAACGGGGCCCATTCTCACGCTATTTTTTGAAGGTGTTGAAAACATAAGACACATGTGCAAACTTAAGTTTGGAGTCCACCAGGGTGGTTTGGACATGTTCTATGCGAAAAAACAATACACAATTTCGGTGCACGAACCAATGCATTTAAGGCACTTACAAGGGCCATTTTTGTCCTTTTTTTTACGGTGACCAGAACATAAGATACAAGCGCAAACTTGAGTATGGAGCCCACCAGGGTTATTTGGGTATGTTCAGTGTGAAAAAAGAAAACGCACTTTCGGTGCATGAATCAGAGCATTTAATGCACCTACGCTAGTCGTTTTTGCGCAGTTTTTTGATGATGACCAAAACATAAGAACATTCGCAAACTTGACTTTGGAGTCCATCGAAGTGGTTTGGACATGTTCGGTGCGAAAAAAACAAGACGCTCTTCTGATGCACGAACCAGTGCATTTAATGCACCTACGGGATCTATTTTTGTGTTGTTTTTTTACGGTGACCAAATCATAAGATACATGCGCAAACTTTTGTTTGGAGTCCACCGGGGTTGTTTGGACATGTTCGGTGCAAAAGAACAGGGTGAACTTTCGTGGCACGAACTAGTGCATTAAATGGACCTACAAGGCCTATTTTCACGCCTTTTTTTAGATGACCAAAACAAAAGATATATGTGCCAACCTGAAATTGGAGTCCACCGGGGTGGTTTGAACATGTTTGGTGCGAAAAAAGAAGACGCATTTTTGGTGCACGAACAACTGCATTTAATCCACCTACAGAGGCCATTTTCGTACTATTTTTTTGTGGTGATCAAAACATAAGAGCATGCGCAAACTTGAGTTTGCAGTCCACCGAGGTGGATTGGACATGTTTGGTGCAAAAAAATTAGACGCACTTTCGGCGTATAAACCAGTGCATTTAATACACCTACGGGACCCATTTTCGCCCCGTTTGTTGATGGTGACCAGAACATAAGTTACAAGCGCCAACTTGAGATTGGAGTCCACCGCGATGGTTTGGACATGTTAGGTGCGAAAAAACAAGAAGCACTTTTGGGGCACAAACTAGTTCACTTAATGCACCTATAGGGCCCGTTTTTGTGTCATTTTTTGACGTGACCAAAACATAAGATACATGCACAAATTTGAGATTGGAGTCCACCAGGGTGGTTTGAACATGTTCGGTATGAAAAACAAGACGCATTTTTGGTGCACAAACCAGTGTATTTAATGCACCTAAGGGACCCTTTTTCGCGCCGTTTTTTGACGGTGACCAAAACATAAGATACATGCGCAAACTTGAGTTTAGAGTCCTTCGGGGTGGTTTGGACATGTTCGGTGCGAAAAAATATGACGTAGTTTTGAAGCACAAACATTGCATTTAATGCGCCTACGAGGCCATTTTCGCGCCATTTTTTACGGTGACCAAAACATAAGATACATGCACAAATTTGAGTTTGAAGTCCACCTATCTGGTTTGGACATTTTCGATGCAACAAAATAAGATGCACTTTCGGCGTAAGAAACAGTGCATTTAATGCGCCTACGAGGCCCGTTTTAGGCCTTTTTTGACGATGACCAGAAAATAAGATAGAAGCGCAAACTTTATTTTGAAGCCCACTGGGGTTATTTGGATATGTACGGTGCAAAAAAAGGATACGCCCTTTCAGCGCACGAACAAATGCATTTAATGCACCTACGGGCCCCGTTTTGGCCCCGTTTTTGGACGGTGACCAGAAAATAAGATACAAGCGCAAACTTGAGTTTGGAGTCCATCTGGGTTATTTGGATATTTTCGGTGCAAAAAAAGAAGACGCACTTTCGGCGCACGAACCAATGCATTTAATGCACCTACGGAGCCCGTTTTCGCGCCTTTTTTGACAGCTACCATAGCATAAGAACATGAGCAAACTTGATTTTGGAGTCCATTGCGGTGGATGGGACACGTTCGGTGCAAAAAAACGAGACGCATTTTGACGCACAAACTAGTGCATGTAATGCACCTACGGGACTCATTTTTGCGTTGTTTTTTTGACAGTGACCAAAACAAAAGATACATCCACAAACTTGAGTTTGGTGTCCACGGGGTTGTTTGGACATGTTCGGTGCGAAAAACAGGATAAATTTTTGGGGCACGAACTAGTGCATTTAATGCACCTACAGTGCCCGTTTTTGTGCCTTTTCTGATGGTGACCAAAACATATGATACATGAGCAAACTTGAGTTTGGAGTCCACGGGGTTGTTTGGACATGTTCGATGCGAAAAAGAAGACGAATTTTTGGGGCATGATCTAGTGCATTTAATGCACCTACGGGGCCCGTTTTGGTGCCTTTTTTGATGGTGACCAAAACATATGATACATGCGCAAACTTGAGTTTGGTGTCTTGCAAGGTGGTTTGGACTTGTTCGATGCAAAAAACAAGACACAATTTTGGCGCACGAACCAGTGCACTTAATGCACCAATAGGGTCGGTTTTCGAGTAATTTTTTGACGGTGACCAAAACGTAAGATACATGCGCAAACTTGCGTTTAGAGTCCACGGGTGGTTTGGACTTGTTCGGTGCGAAAAAAGAAGACGCACTTTTGGCGCATGAACTAGTGCATTTAATGCACATACGGGGCCCGTTTTTGCGCCTTTTTTGACGGCGACCAAAGCATAAGAACATGGGTAAACTTGATTTTGGAGTCCACTGGGGTGGATGGGACACATTCGGTGCAAAAAAACAAGACGCATTTTCGACGCACAAACCAGTGCATGTAATGCACCTACGGGACCCATTTTCGCGTTGTTTTTTGACAGTGACCAAAACATAAGATACATTCGCAAACTTAAGTTTGGAGTCCGTGGGGTTGTTTGGACATGTTCGGTGTGAAAAACAAGATGAATTTTTGCGGCACAAACTTGTGCATTTAATGCACCCACGGGGCCCGTTTTCGTGCCTTGTTTGATGGTGACCAAACATAAGATACGTGCGCAAACTTGAGTTTGGAGTCTTGCAGGGTGGTTTAGACTTGTTCAGTGCGAAAAACAAGACACAATTTTGGCGCACGAACCAGTGCACTTAATGCACCTATAGGGTCGGATTTCGCATAATTTTTGGACGGTGACCAAAACGTAAGATACATATGCAAACTTGAGTTTAGAGTCCACGGGGGTGGTTTGGACTTGTTCGGTGAGAAAAAAGAAGACACACTTTTGACGCACGAACCAGTGCACTTAATGCACCAATAGGGTTGGTTTTTCGCGTAATTTTTTTACGGTGACCAAAACGTAAGATACATGCGCGAACTTGAGTTTAGAGTCTGTTCGGTGCGAAAAAATAAAACACACTTTTGGCGCACGAACCAGTGCATTTAATACACATTTTTGCGCCTTTTTTGATGGTGACCAATCCATAAGATACATGCGCAAACTTAAGTTTGGAGCCCACTGGGGTGGTTTAGACATGTTTGGTGCGAAAAAACAAGACGCACATTTGGGGTACGAACTAGTGGATTTGATGCACCAACGGAGCCTGTTTTCGCGCCTTTTTTGACGATAACCAAAACTTAAGATACATGGGCAAACTCTAGCTTAGAGTCCACCAGGGTGGTTTGGACATTTTCTGTGCTAAAAAACAAGACGCACTTTCGACACACAAACAAGTGCATTTAATGCATGTACGGGCCTGTTTTCGTGCCCTTTTTTTATGATGACTAGAATATAAGAACATACACAAACTTGAATTTGAGTCCACAAGGGTGGTTTGGATATGTTCGGTGCCAAAAAATAAAATACACTTTCGACGCACGAACCAGTGCATTTAATGCACCTAGGGGACCCGTTTTCGAGTCGTTTTCTACGGTGACCAAAACATAAGATACATGCGCAAATTTGAGTTTAGAAGAAGAAGCACTTTTGCCGCATGAACCAGTGCATTTAATGGACTACGGGACCCATTTTCACGCTGTTTTTTGATGGTGACCAAACCATAAGGTACATGCGCAAACCTGAGTTTCGAGTCCACCATGCTGGTTTGGACATATTCAGAGATAAGAAACAAGGCACACTTTCGGGGCACGAACTAGTGCATTTAATGCACCTATGGGGCTTGTTTTCACTCTGATTTTTGACGGGAACCAAAATATAAGATACATGCACAAATTTGAGTTTGGAGTAGACCATGGTGGTTTGGACATGTTCGGTGCAGAAAAATAAGATGCAATTTTCAGTGCACGAACCAATGCATTGAATGCACCTACGGGACTCATTTTCACGCCATTTTTTGACGGTGACCAAAACATAAAATACATTCACAAACTTGAGTTTGGAGTCCACCGAGGAGTTTGCACATGTTCGGTGCAAGAAAATAAGACGCACTTTCAGTGCAAGAACCGGTGCATTTAATGTGCATACGGACCCAATTTCGCGCTGTTTTTTTTTGGCGACCAAAACATAAGATGCATGAACAAACTTTAGTTTGGAGTCCACCGGGATGGTTTGGACATATTCAGTGCGAAAAAACAAGACGCACTTTCGGCGCACGAGATAGCACCTACGGGGCCCGTTTTCTAGCCTCTTTTTGTGTGGTGACCAAAACATAAGACACTTGCGCAAACATGATTTTGGAGTCCACCAGGTTGGTTTGGATATGTTCGGTGCTAAAAAATAAGACGTAATTTTGACGTACGAACCGTCTGTTTTCGCACCATTTTTTGATGGTGACCAGAAAATAGCATACAAGCGCAAACCTGAGTTTCGAGCCCACCGGGGTTCTTTGGATATGTTCGGTGTGAAAAAAGAAGACGCACTTTCGACGCACGAACCATTGCATTTAATGCACCTACGGGTCTGTTTTCGCGGAGTTTTTTGACGGTGATCAAAACATAAGAACTTGGGCAAACTGGACATTGGAGTCCACCGAGGTGGATTGGACATGTTCGGTGCGAAAAAATAAGACGCACTTCTAGCTCACGAACCAGTGTTTAATGCACCTACGGGACCCATTTTCGAGCCATTTTTTGACGGTGACCAAACCTTAAGTTACATGCGCAAACTTGAGTTTGGAGTCCAAAGGGTGGTTTGGACATGTTTGGAGCAAAAAAAAATAAGACGCACTTTTGGGGCACAAACTAGTGCATTTAATGCACCTACAGGGCCTGCTTTCGCGCTGTTTTTTGACGTAACCAAAACATATGATACATGCACAAATATGAGGGTGGTTTGGACATGTTCTGTGCGAAAAAATATGTCGCAATTTTGGTGCACGAACCAATGCATTTGATGCACTTACAGGGCCTGTTTTCGCACCATTATTTGATGGTGACCAAAACATAAGATACATCCGCAAACTTGAGTTTAGAGTCCACTAGGGTGGTTCGTACATGTTCGGTGCGAAAACAGAAGATGCACTTTCAGCGCACGAACCAGTGCATTTATGCACCTACAAGGCCCATTTTTGCGTCGTTTTTTGATGGTGACCGAAGCATAAGATATGATAGGAGTTGAGGTGTCTAATCTTTCAGTGAGATGATTAGTATGGATTTGGTGGAGTCGACCCACACGATCTGACTACAAACGAACAGGTTATGTGGGCCTTAGCAATCGCAGAACCAACATCGAATGGCGCAGAGGGTGCCTCGAGTAATGTTCCCCATGAGGTGGTGAGAAGGCAATACTCAATCTCTCATCACTCGGCTCTATCCCTCCAAAAGGTCTGAACGGCGGTGAGAAGTCCGGATGGGCCAAAGTGGATCCGTGTCTCTGAAGATATGAACTCAAGCGCTCTCAAGACATCAGACCTCTCAAAGCGGTGTGGCTCCCCTCTATACATGAACCAATGATACGAGCGATATGGGAAGATCCACAAGGAGGCATAGAACTCCAATACTACCTCCTCACTGTACCTCAAGGGCTGGGTGACCAAGTCTAACAGTCTCAAAAGATTTGAGATGTGCTCCTCCATGTCAACTCCAGCTCCTCTGCTCAGTACCTCTAACGAACAGTGGTGATGTGCTGCGAACACTGAGCTCTTGCCCTTAGTGGCAAGCTGCCTCCTGTAGGCCTCAAAGATCCTCCACTGGAGTACCGTCCAAAACTGTGTAGCATCCGCTCCAGCATCTGAACGTCACCCAGCGGAGAGTCAAGCAGTGAAGTCCACTCTCCTCTTGGCCTTAATGGTTGGGCCCTTCAACTTCAGCAAATCTATCTCCACCTCAGCGATCCTGCGCATGGCCCAGCGAGTTCTCTCAGCTCTAGAAATGCAAACTTTGCACACAACAGTCCTTTGATGTGGAGACCTCTGTGTCCTCTATTGTGAGCTCCTCTGGATTGTCTCTCCCTCGCGGTTCTTGACTGCCTACTGGCAAGAGCTCTCCGTGGCTGCGCCTCTGCAACTAGAGGAGAGGTTACCACTCTCCGACGGGTCGACCTTCTCAACTCCCCCTAGGACTCAGTTGCACCAATCCTCAAGGCACCTGCCCTCCTAGATGGAGAGACATCAACGTCCGCTGCAGCAAGAGCTCTGTCCCTCTCAGGGTCGCCTGTCCTCAGCTTCTTCTTCTTCTTCTCGTGCTCTACGGCCTTGCCTTTCCCTTTCTCCTCTGAACTCGGTATCTGTCTGCCTATACTGTCAACTGTCACTGAGAGATCAACTGCAAGAAAACTTTGACCAGCTGACACTACAAGATAGGATTAAGAGCTTGGCTCTTAACCCGTACAAGAGAAACCACTATACTGATAGAGAGTTCTGAACTGTCGCTGTCACTGTCCTGATCCACTGCCCAACTGTCACTGCACCACATAGAAATAAAATATAGGTTGTAAGCACAAAAGGTGAGCGACTCTAAATGAAGTCCTAGCGGTGAAATCAAGGACATATCACTGATCTAATAGAGCAAATAAGAGCAACAGTGAGATCGACAGACTAATGCCACAATTTATAATAGAGCAATGCATCCAAATTGTAACACTAGCGACAGGACACTCAATGTCATATTAAAAATATGCAAGCAATGACCTCAATATGGCACCAAGTACGAGAATTGTCAACTAATTGCGTCAATTGGCAATAAAAGGTGGAACCTTTAAGCAAATTATACTAATTTTTGCAATTAATTAATAAACAAGGCATGCGGGGCATTTTCGATGAAATGTAGGAGTTAAAACACAATACCCCGCAGAGAAGAGCTGAACAACGCCGAAGAACTCATCAAAAGCACATCCGATCACGAGAAACCAAAAACCCCACTGAGGGTTTTAGAGCTTTGAAAATCCGAACGTGGAAGCAATGAGCTTGGATGAACAATGGGGGCGCAAGCAAGCACAGCACATGAGGTGGAGCTCGCTGCTGGCTGGGTTGGAGGCGCGGCAGTGCGGTGGCAGCGCAAAGCAGGGCAGTGGCGACACTAGGGCAGGGGCGTGGTTAGGGCTAGGCGCGCGTGGGGCATGCTGCAGCGAGCGGTGCGAGCAGCAAGGCAGCGCGGAGGCGAGAGCTGAACTCGGGCACGGCGGTGGCTGGAGGAGGGCGGCGCAGGGCGCGGCGGCGGAGGCGCACTGCGAAGTGACGGCGATCGGCGGAGGTGACAATGGTTCGGGACACGCACGAGTGTTCGTTGGAAAACAAGAGAACACGTGCAGTTAGGTCTTAAAGAAATCAATGGCCGAGATTTGATTTCAAAGAAAAGGGATGCCCGAGATTTCGTCGTCAAGGATGATCACCGGACTGTCCAGTCCTAAAAGATTGTGCGGTGACTATAAAAGTCCAAATGTCCGGTGTCTAGAGAATTTCAATTCCAGAGAGGCACTCGCTTTCTCTTCTAGTTACCAGACTGTCCGATGATACCATCGGATTGTCTGGTGTCTGTCCAATTCTACAGAAGTGACTGATCCAAAGATATAGTCACCGAAATATCTGGTGAAGGCATCGAAATGTCAGGTGATCCCAAGGAATTACAGAATCAAGGAATTTCTTTTAGGACTCTCAAACACTCCTTTGCAAATAGATAACTCACGAAGAGTTTAACATTTTCGCAAACGCAATTAATATCGAACGATAAACACCAATGCGAGAAGGAGGCTCCAAAAAGGGAATGTATGAACCCTTAGATCACAATCCACGTAAATGGATGTTAGAGACTGTTAAGCACAGGGTTCAAAGGGCATGAAGCGCACCATGTTGCTTTGGTTACTTTTTGTGGATTATGTGAATCCATATGAACAATGTAGTCACTTTCTCTATAGAGTAACACGCCTCCTCCGTGGTTCTTATATGCAATACATACAAACAAGCTATTCTAATGCAAGAGAATTTAAAGCATGCCATGAAGATGCAAGCAAATTAAAGGTATTACATAAACAAATCTATTCGGTGCCAAGTTTGACCCATCTCAACCTTATTCACCATATGCCCGCCGCTTTGCCTTGAGATAGCCAAACCACCTTCTCAAGCTCTTCCCCTATGAATAGGGATATCGTATGGTGGTTAGGCACTAATCTATTTTTTTTTATCTTTTTACACATGATGCATGATAGTGCAAACATCTAGTCCACGGAGGAGTCCTATCTACCATGCATTGCAAGAAAAAAAACCCATCTACTATGTAAGAATAACCTCCTTTAAGAGTAGATTGGTGTTGTATCTCGATCAACATGTGGTGGACTTCAAGAATCTTCAATTCGCTTCACGGTCCACCACCTAGGCCCCTTCACTTCTTCTTGGGAACAGAAGAGAGTTTTGGCTTCCTCTCTCGGTCCATGATCACTTTGGGGACCAATATCTTCTTGCTTGTCTGCTTGTCATTTGGCAGTCCGAGCAGCTTGGCCTTCACTTTTCCATCCTTATCCTTGAAAAGCTTGTAGTGCACATCCTCATGGAAAAAGTTAGCGTTAGGCATAATCTTAGGCTCGCTCACCTTGGGACAATCCTTGGAGCGGTGACCATCAAGGCAAAATTTCTCACAATAATTGTCATCCGCCATGAGCGAGACTATCTATTCGGGGATCTCATCTTGGTTGCCAATTATGTTGATAGAGGAAAAATATGATCTTAAGCCCTTGTGGTTGTGGTTGTTAATGAGGTTCTTGCTTAGGATTTCTTTTTGAATTTGCCTTCCTCTAGTAAGCCGCTCAAAAGCATCCATCACGGCCTCTCCCTCCTCTTTGAGCTTCGTGTATTCCTTCAAAATAGATGACTCAAGAGTGGTACTCTCTTTAGAGAGGGTTAGATCACAAAAAGTAGAAGCTTTATTTAATGGGTGAATTTGATACATGCCATTACAATTTTTCAAACTTTGAAATATGCCATTGATGTGTCAATGACAGATATGACCCAGTAAATAAATGACATGTGGGCCCGAATAGCATATTTCAAATTTCACAAAATTGTAATGGCATGTATCAAATTAATTATTATTTAAATGCTTAGAAGAGTTAAGGAGAGAGTCAAGATCAAGAGTTTCATGGGTGCGCACTAATGCATTATGCTTCTCACTTAGCTCTACGTGCTTCGATTTGAGATCCTTGTACGACTCACATAGAACACCATGAGAGTGCTTAAGTGCGTTGAGCTCCCCCTTAAGCTCTTGAACTCAGAATACCGCCACTTCATGCTCCTTGGTCACCACCTTGATCTTCTTGGACTTCTTGATGATGGTCTTGTTGGCCTTCTCGAGGAAGAGGACAAGATCATTGTAGCTTGGTCCATCATCTTCTTCATCATAGCTCTCTTTCTCCTCTTCAAGATCATCTTCCTCATCAATGAAGCCCTCGCAACTACGGGCCATCAAGCATAACGAAGGCGGTGGCAACTCAGTGGTGGAGCTTGTCATGGCAATACCTGTGAGCTCTTCTTCGCTTGAAAATGAAGAGTCTGAATCATCATCGATGAGCCCTCACCAACAATATAAGCTTTGTGTGGGGACTTATTCTTCTCCTTGCTCTTGCTCTCCTTCTTGACAAAGAACTTCTTCTTGAATTTCCTCTTTGGCTTGCGTCCTTCATCATCACTCTCACTAGAGGCTTCTTTCTTGCTCTTCTTCTTGGGCTTGGGACACTCTTTAGCAAAATGGCCTTTTTTACCACAATTAAAGCATCCGGAGTTCCTCTTGGAAGATGAGAGTCTTTCCTTGCAAAATAGCTTCTTCATCAAAAGCGCAAGGTCCTAATTATTGCTCTCCTTATCCTCATCTTCCTCCACCTTCTTTGTAACGGCCTAAAATGTCAACATTTTCAAATATTAAAATTTTAAATTTCTTAAATGCATTTCACAAATTAGAGAAGAATAAAATTTCTTTTTCCAAATAAATGGCTAGGGTTGCTTTCATGTCATGCATTTCATGTCATTGCATAGCAACTAAATAACTATTGCCTTGAAAAAATAATTAATCAAGATTAAAGGAAGCAAAGAAAGAATTAAAGAAATAAATAAAAAAAGTAACAAATAAAAAATAGAAAATCCCAAAACCTACATAGACCCTTTTTCCCTTTCTCTCCCCTCACCCAAGCAGCCCACCCCGAGGCCCCATTTTCTCCGAGCCCAAGGCACAACCGCACCCCCACCATTCCTTCCTCTCTATTACACGCGGGGCCCTCGCGTCATCACCAACCCCCAACCAAACCTTCCAGAAGCCCAAACCACCACGCCATTTCCTCCGCGCTTGCCGCCTGTAGGCCTCTGAGCCTGCCGAAGTCGTACCAACGCCGGCCTCGACTCCTCGGCCCCTCTATCATCCCTAAAGCTCTCAACCCTAGCCTCCCGTCGCGCCACCTCCTGAAGCCGCTCGCGCCGCCGAGAACCCCGTGCCCAGCTCGCCTGCACCACGCCGCCCGCGCCCAACCTGTTCCCGTCGAGCGCCACTGTCGTGATCCCACCTTCAGCCATCATCAACCATTGGCAACCCCAAGGTGAGGACCCCCTTGTCATCCTCATTGTTTTAAGCCTAAAACTGCCGAAAATCGTGCCCGACGAGCTCGGGAGAGCTTGCCAAAGTTGGCCGCCATGGCGCCACCGCCGGCCGGCTAGGCCGCCGCCTCACACCGGGCACCAGGACCGTCCGATCGGATGGACCAGATCCAGCCACGTCACCCTATTTATCCAATAAAATCATGTTCTTTAAATCCCAAAGCACCAGATTGAGCCAGGTCACCCGAATAATCCCATCAATCTGTTTCGAAATCAAGGGCCTAGATTGATTCTTGACTTACAAATAAAAATAAATCAGATTCTTTACTGCGTCAGCATGAGGTTACGCTGACATCAGCATTGCCGATTAATTAAAATTAATTAGTAAAATTAAGTTAATTAATTTTGAAGTAATCTTTTAATTAAAAAAAATAATTAATAATATTTTTAATCTAAGGAATAAATTTGATAATTAGTTAATAATTAATTTAATAGTAATAATTATTTCATAATTAAGTTAGTAATAATTAATTATGATAATTTTATAGAAAAGCCCCTATACTTATTTTAATTATAACTTAGTCCCTGCTGAATGACAAATTTACACTTTAGCCCTTGAACTTTTTGTAATTACTTTTTAGTTGTTAATTATAACTCAGAACCTAATTATTAATTACAGATTAGCCCCTAAACCTTATAAATGCCATAACTTTTAAACCATAACTCCGATTGCAGTGAATAATATATCAAAACGATCGTATCAAAACAACCTATGCATTCATGGCATAATCATACTGATCTTTATCTATGTTGTTTCATTTGATTGATTGTTTGTGCTCTCGTGCGTTAGGTGACTTCGTCCTGGACCCGTAATACGTGGATTTCTAGCAACAGGAGTTTGAAGCAATTGAATACTATTCCTAGGAGCAGCAAAGCAAGTCTCCTTGACAATTTTGTGCCTAATTTACAAAATCCCTGTCTTGTGGATTGCATGCTTGTGTCAAATTTAATGCGCCCCTACTATTAGGAATTCACCTAGCTTTCCTTATTCTGCCTTATCGCCCTAGTTTACCTTGGGTAGATTACATGCTTAGCTTGCTATCGTCGGGATGGGTGATATTAAATTAATTTATTATCATACTTGCTACACGAGGATTAATGGGTTATTTAATAGCAACTCGGAGATTAGTAACTTGGGGGATATCGTTGGTGTAGGGCTATGGGCGGGGTTACCGGCATTGTCCTTTGTTATATTATCTTCCTAAATCTAGGGACCCGTTTGTGGAGCACCCTCCCATGTGTTACCGTACAACCACGAGCTAAGAATGGCGCGGCCTGGTATAGTAAGTGGTGGAAAACGATTCTGTATGTGCCAATCGGTGGAGCGAGAAAAGGCTGTTACGCTGGAAACTGTCTGGAGAGAGATGTATGGAGAAGGGAGGGTTACTACTAGGAACTATTTGGCACAAGAGGGGGCCTCTCGAGTAACGGTTAGTTCCTAACGGGTGAAACCTTAATGGGCACGTACAAGCTAGAGGAAGCCATTGAAAAACCTTGAAGTGATCTCTTGGCCCTCACACCAAAGGAAGTGTGCGAGTGCGATAGCACAAGCATAATGGTGATTTTTTTGTCCACTTGAAAACAGGCGATGAAATCACTTCTCGTGTGGAATTGTGTACCACCTTTGTAGAGTTAAAACTGTCATGACAGCCGTGCTCACGGCCATGGTCACTGCATGGACCCTCACATGATTAGCAGGATTGGTTATGGTTTGGTGATCACAGTGGGAGATTGTGATTGGTTCTTATGTTGGTGCTACAGCAGGGTAAGCTATAGGCATGATTGGTCTATAGGCACGATTGGTCTATAGGCACGATGTCTTTCACTTAGTAAATAGGTGCTTAATAGAAAGTGTCTCTATGGTGTGCTTTTATGCAAAAGAACCCTATGTTGCCTTTACCTTGTCTATTACCGCATGTCATACTTTTCCACACTTACTGAGTACATC
The DNA here is from genome assembly GCA_001602315.1 of Zoysia pacifica. Lineage (NCBI taxonomy): Eukaryota > Viridiplantae > Streptophyta > Magnoliopsida > Poales > Poaceae > Zoysia > Zoysia pacifica. Next base: position 42,328 of record BCLH01000100.1, read on the forward strand.
CCGTACTCAACCTTGCCTTTATATAATTGCTGCTCAGTAGAAGGAGAAGTCTGGGAGAACATTGAAGACCCTGGAGCTGAAATGTAGGTGAGCTACTTCTTCGGTCAACTGCCTGTGGAGCCCAGGACATTTTATTTTGTTTTCTGCTGTTTTGGTTTGTAATAATTTCTAAGACTCTTAGTCATTTTTGTAATAGGTTAATTTTAGCTTATTGGAGACATTGTTCAGTTTACCATTAATGAAGTCGCTTTATGTGTGAAACTTGATTCCTGGGCACACATAAAGGGTCACTTGATTTTGTCCTTAAAACCGGGTGTGACAGAAGTGGTAATCAGAGCTGTGTTGACCGTAGGATGCGAGCCTAGAGTAGAATGGACGTCTAGGATCTTATTTACAAAACTATGTGCCAAAAGTTTTGTAAAATTTCATTTTCTCCGCATCTTAAGTCTATTTATATTTTCCTAATACATGCCCTTATAAAAGTGTAGATGGCCAGAACAAAATACACAGCACGAAAGCAGACTAGACCCAGAGGAACGCCACGAGGACCGTTGGCAAGAAGCTTTGCCAGGAGATCAACTCCACTGTCAACCATATTAGAAGACTGCCCCATACAGCAAGACCAACTGGGGTATGGAAGCAGGGTGCTTAGCGACTCAGAAGCGGAAGAACCTTATGAGAAGGGTGTCCACGATGTGCGAGCAGTTGGTACAAGCAACACCCCAAGAGCCAGCAGTACCTCAAGATCCAGTGGAACCAAAGGGATCAGAATAAGAGCCAGAAGAGGAGCCAATGGAACTAGAAGAATCTGAGCCCGAGGAGGAACCACAAGAGGAGGACTACATCAGGTCTCCGTCACCCAGGGTGCAAGAATATCAAGAAGATGGAAGATTGAGGCACCGCACGCCTTGAAAGTTAAATACCAAAGGAGAGAGCGGAGGAGTTGCCATAGAGCAACTAAAAGCGTTGCTAGATAAAATTGGCTTGGATACCATGCTCATATTCACTCACCAGATCATTCTATAGCCAGAACGGGATGAGTGGACGGTGGAATTAAGGATCTATGAAGGCAACCAGGAGCTCAGTTGGCACCGTACCCCAGTTCCCAGGATCGATGAAGCTGAAGCAGCTGCTGATGCCGCATGGGCTGCAATTACCAGCCTAAGCCACAAACGCAAGGACGATCTGCAAAACTCAGAATTCCGCCATTTTCCTTGCAGGGAATTAGGCACGAGGCGGTTCCCAGGGTATGTGAAGAATGACTCAAGCCTCGAACCAGGTCAGAAGAGAAGTGATAAGTTGCTGCTAGATATATGCAAGCGCTATTTCTCAGCGCAAGGCTTGATTAAGCACAAGGTGTGCGAGAAGAACATTGGATCAATGCTTCCCATCACCTAGTCCTCCTCCACCAATCACTATTTCTAGGTTTCTACCCATGGGAACACAGCCGCCACAGCGCTCGGACAAGAGATGCCCAGAATAGGATGTCCTTTACCATAAGTTGTAATAGGGAATTCCAATATTAAGAGTCGACTAGAGTTAATTAGAGTCGATTAGTTCTTTAGTGTTGTGCCTTGTGTTAGGTTGTGATGTGCTTGTGTGCTAGTTGGTGTGTGGTGTGAGCTATGAATGCCTCGGCACCTTGTTCATAGCCTCATCTTTCCTAGTTTGAATAAATCCTTGTTTACCATGTCACTTTTATGCATATAGTTGGGATTCCTTATTCTTTCTTCTCTTCATCCATCTCGATCATCAATCTCAATTCTGCTCTCCACTACATCTAATGGTTTACACCAGGCGTACTGCAGCGGGTCTGGGAAGTTCCTCCAACCAGAACCAGAACCAGAATAATCAGAACAACTAGATCCCCCAGAACAATAACCAAGGTGGCAACAACAACAATAACAATGACATCAATGCCAATGGAATTGCTGGACCATTTGCACAGATCATAGCTATGCAGACAAAGTTGATGCAAAACATGGTGCAAACTCTCACTCAAATGTAGCAAAATCAAGTGCAGCACCACAAGGTCAGGGCCAATACAAGCTGGGCGAGTTTTTGAGAACTAGGCCACCCACTTTCTCTCAAGCCAAGGATCCATTGGAAGGCAGACGATTGGCTTAAATCAATTGAAAAAAAGCTGGCCATAGTATAGTGCAACGGCCATGAGAAAGTCCTCTATGTGACACATCAGTTAGCTGGAGCTGTCGCAGACTAGTGGGATGCTTACTGCGGTGCTCACGCTAATGCCGTAGGCATCATCTAAGACAGATTCAAGACCAACTTCTGCTCTCCCTATGTTCCAGCTGGGACCATCAGGCTGAAGAAGAAGAAATTCTAGAATTTGAAGCAAGGTGGTATGTCAGTGAACGAATACCTCAACAAGTTCACTCAGCTATCGATGTATGCTTCAAAAGATGTGAACACTGATGAGAAGAAGCAAGAGTTGTTTCTTGATGACCTGAACCACGATCTCCAGTACCAGCTTATGAGTAATGACTATATGAACTTCTAAAAGCTGGTGGACAAAGCACTTGTCTTTGAAAACAAACGAGTGGTGATTGAGCGTGAAGGCAAGAGGAAGATGTCATTCAATGGGCAGCCTTCCAACCCCAATGTCTGCCCTCGCATGATGCCACCACAAGGGCCAATGTATCGTCTTCCGTATACTGGGAAGCCACCAACGCAAGCCCCCGCCCTAACTTCTAGATGCAGATGCAGAAGCTAAACTTCTAGGCAGCACATCCTAACCCACCATAGATGCCTCGTGCTGAGAATCAGCCAGTACCACATCCTACAGCACTAGCTCAGTAGAACACTAACAAGCCAGTCACTAGAGCTAATGCAGTCAGTGGAGCTCGAGGAGCATGCTTCAAGTGTGGTATGCGAGGACACTATGCTAACAACTGTCCTAACAAATCCACCGCACCGCCTATGGGATCAGCTCAGAAGCCCAACCAAGGGGAGTAACCAAGGCCAATTCAACTACATCTATTGCAAGGTCAACCCTGTGACCAGTGAAGAAGCTTTGCAAGCTCCAGAAGTTGTGATGGGTATGTTCCTTGAAAACTCTAAACCTGCTACTGTTTTATTTGATTCTGGAGCATCGCCTTCATTCATAGCATCAAGTTTTGTTGCATTCCTATGGTTATCATGAAAAACACTATGCTAGTTAGTTCTCCTGGGGGAGATATGAGAACAAAGCACTTATGCCCAGCAATAAGCTTGGAAATAAGGGGGGTAGTGTTCATGTCCAACCTTATTATTCTGGAATAAGAGGGGGTAGATATCATCCTTGTAATGGACTGGTTAAGGAAGTATGATGGAGTGATTTAGTGTGCAAGAAGAGCAGTCAGTTCACTAGCGAAGAAGGGTTGAAAGTTGAGTTTGTAGCAGCCAGTACAACAGTACCAACATGTGTGCTCAACAAGAAGGAAGGCAAAACCATTGTGAAAATACAAGTTGTCCATGACTATCAAGATGTGTTTTCAAAAGAATTACCAGGTATGCCACCTGACCGTGACATTGAATTTCTCATTGACCTAGTGCCTGAAACATCACCTATATCTAAGAGGCCATATAGGATGCCTGTTCATAAACTAGTAGAACTTAGGAAGCAAATCACGGAGCTTCAAGAGAAGGGTTTCATTCGCCCTAACTCAATGCCACGGGGAGCACCAGTACTCTTCGTAGAGAAGAAGGATGGAACTCAAAGGATGTGTGTGTATTATAGATCCTTGAACGAGGTTACTATCAAGAACAAGTATCCTTTACCCAGGATTGAGGATTTGTTCGATCAGATGAAGGGAGCGTCAGTATTCTCGAAGATTGATTTGAGGTCAGGCTATCATTAACTAAAGATCATAGAGTCAGATATACCGAAGACTGCTTTTCGAACCAGATATGGGTTATATGAGTACACAGTTATATCATTCGGATTGACCAACGCCCCTGCTTACTTCATGTATATGATGAATAAGGTGTTTATGGAGTACTTGGACAAGTTTGTACTCGTGTTCATCGACGACATCTTGGTATTCTCCAAAAAAGAAGCAGAACATGAGCAACATCTAAAGCTGGTTCTTGAAAAACTCAGAGAGAACAAGTTATATGCGAAGTTCAGTAAGTGTGACTTTTGGTTGAATCAAGTCTCTTTCCTTGGGCATATCATATCCTCAAGAGGAGTAGCAGTTGATGCAAGTAAGGTCAAAGATGTAGTGAATTGGATGCCACCAAAGAATGTGTCAGAGGTTCGCAGTTTCCTTGGTTTGGTAGGATACTATCGCCGATTCATAAAGGATTTCTCAAAGATAGCCAAGCTAATGACACGATTGCTAGAGAAAGGAAAAGAGTTTGAGTGGTCAAAGGAGTGCCAAGCTAGTTTTGAGGAGCTTAAGAAGAGATTGACCAGAACCCCAGTGCTGATTCTACCGGACATTACTAATAAGTATGATATCTATTGTGATGCTTCATGTCAAGGACTTGGATGTGAATTGATTCAAGAAGGTCAAGTTGTGTGCTACGCTTCACGCCAGTTAAGGAAGCATGAGTTGAACTATCCTACTCACAATTTGGAGTTAGCAGCAGTAGTTCATGCTTTGAAGATATAGAGGCACTATCTCATTGGGTATTGGTGTGAAATATACACGGATCATAAAAGTCTAAAGTATATATTCACGCAAACAGATCTGAACCTGAGGCAATGTCGATGGTTAGAGTTGATCAAGGATTATGATGTTGGAATCAACTATCACCCAGGAAAGGCTAATGTGGTTGCAGATGCATTGAGTCGAAAGCGATATTGTAATATGGTGGTAGTCAGTGAGATACCACAAGAATTGAGTAAGGAATTTGAGAAGCTCAATCTTGGAATGGTCAATGCTGCAGAAACAGTTACCATGGAGGTTAGATCAACCTTGGAAGAAGAAATTTGTAAAGGTCAACTAAAGGATGAGAAAATCAACAAAATCAAGCAGCTCATTCATGATAATAAGACAAGTGATTTCACTTTGGATGATAGAGGTACTTTATGGTTAGGCAAGAGGATTTGTGTACCTAATCAAAAGCCGTCCGTAATCTGATTTTAAGAGAGGCTCATGATTTAGCATATTCTATATATCCAGATAGTATTAAGATTTACCAAGATCTAAAAACTAGATATTGGTGGTATGGTATGGAAAGAGATATTGCAGAATATATGGCACTATGTGATACTTGTCAGAGGGTAAAGGCAGAACATCAAAAGCCTGCCAAATTATTGCAGCCATTGAAGATTCCAGAATGGAAATGGAAAGAAATCGGAATGGATTTCATAGTCGGTTTGCCTCACACTCAATCCAGGTATGACTATATGGATCATTGTGGATCGATTGACTAAGGTTGCTCACTTTATTCCAGTTAAGACAACCTAAGCTGGGGTAAAGTTAGCAGAGTTGTATATGGCAAGGATTGTTTGCTTGCATGGAGTACCCAAAAAGATCGTATCCGATAGAGGTACCGAGTTCAACTCGAAGTTTTGGAGAAGCTGCATGAGTTCATGGATACTAAGTTAAATTTTAGCTCGACCTATTATCCACAAACAGATGGACAGACTCAAAGGACCAATCGAATATTGGAGGATATGTTACGTGCCTGTGTTCTAAAGTATGGTAAGAGCTAGGACAAAAATCTTCCATATGCAGAGTTCTCATACAACAACAGTTATCAAGCCAATCTACAGATGTCACCATTTGAAGCATTCTATGGACGATAGTGTAGAACACTGTTATTCTAGAATGAGACTGGGGAAAGTCAAGTGTTCGGACCAGAAATATTAAAAGAAGCAGAAAAACAAGTGCAGCTCATACGGGAAAATTTGAAAGTTGCTCAATAAGGGCAGAAGAGTTATGCAGACAATAGAAGGAGAGATCTAGCTTTCGAGGTTGGAGACTTTGTGTATCTCAAGGTTTCCCTAATAAGAGGCCTTCGCAGATTCAAGGTTAAAAGAAAGTTAGCACTAAAGTACATTGGTCCATTTAAAATTCTGACAGGAAAGGAGAAGTTGCATATCAACTTGAGTTATCACCGCAATTATCAGATGTGCATGACGTGTTCCATGTGTCACAACTGAAGAAGTGCTTAAGAGTTCTGAAAGAGCAGCTTCCGATTGAGGAATTGGATCTAGGAGGTGATCTGTCATATTCGGAAAGACCTATCAAAATTTGGACACTGCCAAACGAGTGACTCGCAGCAAGGTCATCAAGATGTGCAAAGTACAGTGGAGTCACCATTCTGAGGATGAAGCTACTTGGGAGCATGAAGATGAGCTTAGAGCAGAATATCTCGATCTATTTCCAAATTCTTCTGAATTTCGAGGGCGAGATTCATTTTAAGGGGGTAGGTTTGTAACGGCCTAAAATTTCAACATTTTCAAATATTAAAATTTCAAATTTCTTAAATGCATTTCATAAATTAGAGTGGAATAAAATTTCTTTTTTCAAATAAATTGCTAGGGTTGCATTCATGTCATGCATTTCATGTCATTGCATAGCAACTAAAGAACTATTGCCTTGGAAAAATAATTAATCAAGATTAAAGGAAGCAAAGAAAGAATTAAAGAAATAAATAAAATAAAGTAACAAATAGAAGGAAAAGAGAAAATCCCAAAACCTCCTTGGACCCTTTTTCCCTTTCTTCCCCCTCACCCTAGCAGCCCACCCCGAGGCCCCATTTTCTATGCCAGCCCAAGGCCCAACCTCACCCCCCACCATTCCTTCCTCTCTCTTACACGCGGGGCCGCGCGTCATCCCCAACCCCCAGCCAAACCTTCCAGAAGCCCAAACCGCAGCTCTGTTTCCTCCACGCGTGCCGTTTGCTGGCCTCCGAGCCCGCCGGAGTCACGCCAACGCCGACTCGGCCGCAAACTGTCCCCTATAAATCCCTGATCCCCCCGGCCCCTCTCCCCTCATCCCTATAGCTCTCAACCCTAGCCTCCCGACGCATCGCCTCCCGAAGCCGCTCACGCCATCGAGAACCCCATGCCGAGCTCGCCTGCACCACGCCGCCCGCACCAGCCCGATCCCGTCGAGCGTCACCGCTTCTTGGAGCTGTACGACGCCACCGAAGTAGCCACCCGAAGCTCCACCGTCGTGACCCCACTTCTAGCCATCCTCGACTATTGGCAACCACAAGGTTAGGATCCCCCTCATCATTCTCATTGTTTTAAGCCCAAAACCGCTGAAAACTGTGCCCCAACGAGCTTGGGAGAGCTCACCGAAGTTGGCCGCCATGGCGCTGCCGTTGGTCGGCCAGGCCGCCACCTCGCCCCGAGCACAAGCCACCAAGACCATCCGATCCCGATTGGATGGACCAGATCCAGCCACGTCACCCTATTTATCCAATTAAATCCCATCCTTTATATCCAAATCCAATGCACCATATTGAGCCACATCGCCCGATTAATCCCATCAATCTGTTTCAAAATCAATGGCCTAGATTAATTCTCGAGTTACAAATAAAAATAAATCAGATTCTTTACTGCGTCAGCATGAGGTCACGCTGAAATCAGCATTGTCGATTAATTAAAATTAGTTAGTAAAATTAAGTTAATTAATTTCAAAGTAATCTTTTAATTAATAAATAAACTAATAAAATAATTAATAATATTATTAATCTGAGGAATAAATTTGATAATTAGTTAATAATTAATTTTATAGTAATAATTATTTGATAATTAAGTTAGTAATAATTAATATGACAATTTTACAGAAAAGCCTCTATACTTATTTTAATTATAACTTAGTCCCTGCTGAATGACAAATTTACACTTTAGCCCCTAAACTTTCTGTAATTACTTTTTAGTCCTTAATAGATTTTGTGAATTATAGATAGGTCCTCATAACCTAATTATTAATTACAGATTCACCCCTAAAACCTTATAAATGCCATAACTTTTAAACCCCAACTCCAATTTCAGTCAATAATATATCAAAACAATTGTATCGAAGTAACCTATGCATTCATGGTATAATCATACTGTCTTGATCTGTTTTGTTGCATTTGATTGATTGTTTGTGCTGTCGTGCGTTAGGTGACTTCATCTCGGACTCGGATTTCCAGCAGCAAGAGTTTGAAGCAGTTGAATACTATTTCCAGGAGCAGTAAGGCAAGTGTCCTTGACCATTTTGTGCCTAATTTACAAAACCCTATCTTATAGATTGCATGCTTGTGTCAAATTGAATGCGCACCTACTATTAAGAATTCACCTAGTTTTCTTTATTGTGCCTTATCGCCCTAGTTTACCTTTTTGCTGGTAGACTACATGCTTAGCTTGCTATCGTTGGGATGGGTGATATTAAATGAATTTATTATCATACTTGCTTCATGTGGATTAATGGGTTATTTAATAGCAAATGGAAGATTAGTGATTTGGGGGATATGGTTGGTGTAGGGCTGTGTGCGGGGTTACCGCACTGTCTCATGGTGTGTTATCTTCTCAAATCTAAGGACCGGTTCATGGAGTGACCACCCATGTGTTACCGTACAATCACGAGCCAAGAATGGGCACGGCCTAGTGTGTCAACAATGGAGCAGGGAAAGCGGGTTACATTGGAAACCGCCTGGAGAAAGATGTGTGGAGAAGGGAGGGTTACTCTAGAGAACCATTTGGCACAAAAGGGGGTCTCTCGGGTTATGATTAGTTCTTGACTGGTGAAACCTCAGTGGGCACATACAAGCTGGAGGAAGCTATGAAAAAGCCTTGAAGTGATCTCTTGGCCCTCATATCAAAGGAAGTGTGCGAGTGCGACGGCACAGGCATAATAGAGATTCTTTAGTCCATTGGAAAGAGGAGATGAAATCACTTCTCGTGGGGAATTGTGTACCACCTCTGTAGAGTTAAAACTGTCATGGCAGCCATGCTCACAGCCATGAGCATTGCATGGACCCTCACATGATTAGCAGGATTGGTTATGGTTTGGTGATCACAGTGGGAGACTGTGATTGGTTCTTATGTTGGTGCTAGAGCTAGGTAAGCTGTAGGCATGATTGGTCTATAGGCATGATGTCTTTCACTTAGTAAATAGGTGATTAATAGAAAGTGTGTCTCTATAGTGTGCTTTTATGAAAAAGAACCCTATGTTGCCTTTACCTTGTCTATTGCCACATGTCATACTTTCCCACACTTGCTGAGTACATCTCGTACTCAACCTTGCCTTTATATAAATGCTGCTCAGTAAAAGGAAAAGCCTCGGAGAACATTGAAGACTTTTGAGCTGAAGTCTAGGCTCGCTACTTCTTTGGTCAACTGCATGTGGAACCCAAGATGTTTTATTTTGTTTTCCACTGCTTTGGTTTGTAATAATTTCTAAGCCTCTTAGTCATTTTTGTAATAGGTTAATTTTTGTTTATTTGAGAAATTGTTTAGTTTACCATTAATGAAGTCGCTTTATGTGTGAAACTTGATTCCTGGGCACATATAAAGGGTCACTTGGTGTTGGCCTTAAAATCGAGTGTGACATTCTTCTTGTTTTTTCTATTGGGTGATTCTTGATCAACTTGTAGGGCAAGATTCTTGGGCATTTGAGAGTCGGTAGAGTTGCCCAACATGTACCCCTCATAGGCCATGAGCTTGCCTAGCATGATGTCAACGGTGAAAGTAGCCAAGTTGGCTTGAGGAGACTTGTGACAATGGAGTTGTAGCTCGGTAGCAACATCCTCAAGAGCTTCCTCATGATTTTCACATCATCAATTTTGTCCTTGAGGCCCAAGGCATTGATTTCCTCCACCACTACATCCAAACCAGAGTAAACATCATTAGCTCTTTCATGAGGTTGCATGGTGATGTGAATCATATTTGTTCTTAAGAACATAGTCATTGGCCTTGGAGGAGCCCTCATGGATGTTTTGCAATTGGACTCAAATTTCATGCACGGTGGATGATGCATTGATTTTAGAAAGGACATTTTTAAAAAAGCATTCAAACATTGCATTCTTAGCCTTAGCATTGTACTTAATAAAAATAAGATCAAGTCTCTCATTCTCATTCGTAGCGTTGCTAGTAACTGCCACGCTTTCCCATCGATTGACTCTAGGTAGGCTTACATGCGAGCCTTCCAATATGAGTAGTCGTCTCCATCAAATACGAGTGGAGTCTCCATCTCATTCGGCATCCTTACTCGAGGCGATGAAGCCCAAAAATGAGCACTTGGCTATGATACCACTTGTAAGGATCAAAGACACCGAGAAGAGGGGTTGAATCGGTGAACTTATAGTACTAATTTCAGTACGAACTTAAACTACAAGACTTGAACACTGCGAAAGCAAACCTAAACAAGTCTAGTAAGCCAAGACTCCTAACAATGCTGGTGATATGAAAATAACAACAAGCAAGCACTAGCACGATAGCCACCAAGAGGAATAAAAGAACAACCTATCACACTACTCAACTGTAAGTAAATGCGGTAAGTACAGAGAGTGCGATAAAAAGTGCTCAGTGATTTTTCTTGAGGTCTCAAAAGGTAGTTACCTTCCTCTAATCCTCGTTGGACTACTCCCGTCAGAGTCATGGTCCCTCCCGTCGTTCCCAGAACGATGCTCACAAGGGTGCGCTTCACTGCTGAAGTGAAGACACCAGCAGCCCGACTGTCGCACACATTACCCAAGCGCTAGAGCAAGCCTCCAAGACTCGAGCGCTCTCTTTTGGTGTCCCTATCGAGCGGGAGACTCAGAACCGCGTACAAACTCGGCGTCGTCTTCCACAATCTCCTCGGAAGCTCGAGTACAAACTCCTAGCCGGTCTAGACTGCCCACACCTAGAGTACCGGCGTTCCTATGGACTCTCTAGCTAGTCCTTAGCCTTGGTCCTCCGAAGCCCGGCAGCTCCTCTTCAAGGGTTAGTCCTTGTCATCCAATGAGTAAGCCCACTATGTTGATGTAGAATTAGCGGTGTGGTACCTGCAACACAACTGTTACCAATGGTTGTTCACTCAATCACCAAAATCAATTCATACCTTTTAGGGGACTTCAAAGGTCATGAAGCCTATACATGTTAAGTGCGAGAAAACAAGTTGCACTTTTGGGGTGCATTTAATGCACCTATGGGGCCCGTTTTCGCGCATTTTTTTGATGGTGATCAAAGGATAAGATACATGCGCAAATTTGAGTTTGGAGTCCACTGGGGTGGTTTGGACATGTTCGATGAGACAAAACAAGATGCATTTTCGGGGTACGAACGAGTCCATTTAATGCACCTGCGAGACCCATTTTTGCACTATTTTTTGGCCGTGATGAAAACATAGGATACATGACCAAACTTGAGTTTGGAGTCCTCCAGAGTGGTTTGGACATGTTCGGTGTAAAAACATAAGACACAATTTCAACGCTTGTACCAGTGCATTTAATGCACCTACGAGGCCCATTTTCGTATCGTTTTTTGACGGTGAATATACATGCGCAAACATGAGTTTAGAGTCCACCAAGGTGGTTCAGACATGTTCATTGCAAAAAAAAGACGCTTGTTCGAGACACGAACTAGTAAATTTAATGCACCTGCAAGGCTCATTTTTGCGCCGCTTTTTGATGGTGATGAAAAACATAGGACACATGCACAAACTTGAGTTTGGAGTCCACCAGGGTGGTTCGGACATGTTCGGTGCAAAAAAGCGAGACGAAATTTTGACGAATGAATTAGTGATTTAATGCACCTACAGGGCCCGTTTCCGCCCCATTTTTTATGGTTGTGACTAGAACGTAAGATACAAGAGCAAACTTGAGTTTGGAGCCCACCGGGCTGGTTCAGACATGTTCGAGACGAAAAAATAAGATGCACTTTCGACGTACGAACTAGTGCATTTAATGTACCTATAGGGCTCGATTTCACGCTGTTTTTTTAACGGTGACCAAAACATAAGACCATGCGCAAACTTGACTTTGTAGTCCACCAGGGTGGTTTGGATATGTTCGGTGCCAAAAAACAAGATGCACTTTTGGGGCACAAACTATTGTATTTGATGCACCTACGAGGCCTGTTTTCGCGCCATTTTATGATAGTAACCAAAATATAAGATACATGCGCAAATTTGATTTTGAAGTCCACTAGGGTGGTTCGAACACGTTTGTTGCAAAAAAAATAAGACGCAATTTCAGCGCACGAAGCAGTGCATTTAATGCACCTACGGGACCCATTTTCACGCGATTATTTGACGGTGGCCAAAACATAAGTTACAGGCACAAACTTAAATTTGGAGTCCAAAGGGTGGTTTGGATATGTTCGGTGCAAAAAAAGACGCACTTTTGGTGCACGAACTACTGCATTTAATGCACCTACGAGGCCTGTTTTTGCACCATTTTATGATACTAACCAAAACAAAAGATACATACGCAAATTTGAGTTTGGAGTTCACCAGGGTAGCTTGGACATGTTCGGTGCAAAAAAATATGTTGCACTTTCAGTGCACGAACCTGTGTATTTAATGCACCTACAGGACCCATTTTCTCACCCTTTTTTGACAGTGACCAAAACATACGTTACATGCGCAAACTTGAGTTTGGAGTCCACCAAGTGGTTTGAACATGTTCGGTGCAAAAAAACAATACGCACTTTCAAGGCATGAAGTAGTGTTTAATGCACCTACGTGCCTGTTTTCGCGCCTTTTTTATGGTAACCAAAACATAAGATACATGCGCAAATTTGAGTTTGGAGACCACCGGGGTGGTTTCGACATGTTCGGTAAGAAAAAATAAGACCCACTTTCGACGCACAATCCAGTTCATTTAACACACCAACGACACCCATTTTCGCGTCGTTTTTTTTATGGTGACCAAAACATAAAATACATCGCAAACTTGAGTTTGGAGTCCACCCGGGGTGGTTTGGAAATGTTCGGTGCAAAAAAAAGACGCACATTCGAGGAACGAACTAGTGTATTTAATGCACCAACTGTACCAGTTTTCGCGCTGTTTTTGGACGGTAACCAAAACATAAGATACATGCGCAAATTTGAGTTTGGTTTCTAAAGGGTGGTTTGGAAAAGTTCGGTGCAAAAAACACTTTGGGCGCACGATCCCGTGCATGTAAAGCACCTACAGGACCCATTTTCGCGCCTTTTTTGACGGTCACCAAACCATAAAATAGATGCACAAACTTGAGTTTGGAGTCCACCGGGGTGGATTGGACATATTGGGAGCGAACAAACAAGATGCACTTTTAGGGCACAAACTAGTGCTTTTAATGCACCTATAGGGCCGTTTTCGTGCCTTTTTTTGGTAACTAAAACAGAAGATACAAGCGTAAATTGGAGTTTGGAGTCCACCGGGGTGGTTTGGACACGTTCGGTGCGAAATAATATGATGCACTTTCAGCGCACAAACCAGTGCATTGAATGCACCTACGGGACCCATTTTTGCGTTGTTTTTTGGATGGTGACCAAAACATAAGATACATGTGCAAACTTGAGTTTGGAGTCCAGCGGGGTGGTTTGGACATGTTCGGTGAAAAAAAACAAGACGCACTTTCGGGGCACGAACTAGTGCTTTTAATGCACCCACGGGGCCCGTTTTCGCGCCGTTTTTTGACAGAAACCAAAATAGAAGATACATGCGCAAATTTGAGTCTGGAGTCATCCGAGGTGGTTTGGAGATGTTCGGTACGAAAAAATAAGATGCACTTTCGGTGCATGAACTAGTGCATTTAATGCACCTACGAGACCTATTTTTGCGCTATTTTTTGACTATGAGCAAAACATAAGATACATGCGCAAACATGAGTTTGGAGTCCACCGGGGCGGTTTGGACAAGTTCGATGCGAAAAAATGAGACGCAGTTTCTAGGCACAAACTAGTGCATTTAATGCACCTACGAGGCCTGTTTTTGTCCTATTTTATGATTGTAACCAAAACATAAGATACATGCACAAATTTGAGTTTGGAGTCCACCAGGGTAGCTTGGACATGTTCGGTGTGAAAAAATTTGTTGCACTTTTGGCGCACGAACTTGTGCATTTAATGCACCTACAAGACCTATTTTCGCGCCCTTTTCTGACGGTGAGCAAAACATAAGTTACATGCGCAAACTTGAGTTTGGAGTCCTCCAGGATGTTTGAACATGTTCGGTGCAAAAAAACAATACGCACTTTCAGGGCATGAACTAGTGTTTTTAATGCACCTAAAGGCCCGTTTTCGTGCTATTTTTTATGGTAACCAAAACATAAGATATATGCACAGATTTGAGTTTTGAAACCATCGGGGTGGTTTTGACATGTTCCATAAGAAAAAATAAGACCCACTTTCGACGCAGAACTGGTTCATTTAACGCACCTACGAACCCATTTTCGCGTCATTTTTTGATAGTGACCAAAACATAAGATACATCGCAAACTTGAGTTTGGAGTCCACCGGGGTCAGTGCAAGAAAAAAAGACGCACATTCGAGGCACGAACTAGTGTATTTAATGCACCAACTGGGCCAGTTTTTGCGTCGTTTTTTGACGGTAACCAAAACATAAGATACAAGCGCAAATTTGAGTCTAGAGTCCAAAGGGTGGTTTGGACATGTACGATGCGAAAAAAACACTTTCGGCGCACGAAACCGTGCATTTAAAGCACCTATAGGACCCATTTTCATGACTTTTTTGACGGTCGCCAAACCATACGATATACGCACAAACTTGAGTTTGGAGTTCATCGGGGTGGATTAGACATGTTCAGTGCGAACAAACAAGATGCACTTTCAGGGCAGAAACTAGTGCTTTTAATGCTCCTACGGGGCCGTTTTCATTCCTTTTTTAGGTAACTAAAACAGAAGATACAAGCGCAAATTGGAGTTTAGAGTCCACCGGGGTGGTTCGGACATATTCGGTGCGAAATAATAACACGCACTTTCAGCGCACGAAACCAGTGCATTTAATGCATGTCTGGGACTGATTTTTGTGTCGTTTTTTGATGGTGACCAAAACATTAGATACACGTACTGAGTTTGGAGTCCAAAGGGTTGTTTGGACAGGTTCGGTGCAAAAAAAACAAGACACACTTTCGGGGCACGAACCAGTGCATTTAATACACCTACAGGCCCCTTTTTCGCGTCTTTTTTAGACGGTGACCAAAATATAAGATACATGCATAAACTTGAGTTTGGAGTCCACTAGGGTGGTTTCGACATGTTCAATAAAAAAAATACGACGCACTTTCAGCGTGCGAACCAGTGCATTTAATGCACCTACGAGACCTATTTTTGCGCTGTTTTTTGACAATGACCAAAACAAAAGATACATGAGCAAACTTGAGTTTGGAGTCCACCGGGACGGTTTGGACAAGTTCGGTACGAAAAAACATGACGCGCTTTTGAGGCACGAACTAGCGCAATTAATGCACCTACGGGCACGTTTTTGCGCCTTTTTTTATGGTTACCAAAACATAAGATACATACGCAAATTTGAGTTTTGAGTACACCGGGGTGGTATGGACATGTTAAGCGTGAAAAAAAGACGCACTTTTGGCGCTTAAAACATTAAATTTATTGCACCTACAGGACCCATTTTCACACCGTTTTTTGACGCTGACCAAACCATAAGATACATGTGCAAACTTGAGTTTGGAGTCCACCGGGATGGTTTGGACATATTCGCTGCGAAAAAACAAGATGCACTTTTGGAGCACGAACTAGCTCATTTAATGCACCTACGGGGCTCGTTTTTGCGCCGTTTTTTGACGGTAACAATAAGAAACAAGCGCTAATTGGAGTTTGGAGTCCACCGGAGTGGTTTGGATATGTTCGGTGCTACAAAATGCATTGAATGCACCGGGTGGGACCCATTTTTTGCACTGTCTTTTGACGTGATCAAAATATAAGATACATGCGCAAACTTGAGTTTGGAGTCCAGTGGGGTGGTTTGGACATGTTCGGTGCGAAAAAACAGGACACACTTTCATGGCATGAACCAGTGCTTTTAATGCACCCACAGGGCTAGTTTTCGTGCCTTTTTTGACGGTAAGAAAAATATAAGATACATGTGCATATTTGAGTCTGGAGTCCACCGGGGTGGTTTGGAGATGTTCGGTACGAAAAAACAAGACGCACTTTTGGTGCACGAACCAGTGCTTTTAATGCACCCACGAGGCCCGTTTTTGCTTTATTTTTGACAGTAACCAAAACATAAGATACATGCGCAAATTTGAGTCTGGAGTCCACCGGGTGGTTTGTACATGTTCGGTGCTAAAAAACAAGATGCACTTTTGGTGCACGAACCTGTGCATTTAAAGCACCTGTAGGACCCATTTTCGTGCCTTTTTTATGGTGACCAAACCATAAGATACATGCACAAACTTGAGTTTGGAGTCCACCGGGGTTTTTTGGTCCTGCTCGGTGTGAAAAAACAAGATGCACTTTCGAGGCACGAACTAGTGCTTTTAATGCACCAACAAGGCTCTTTTTTGCGACGTTTTTTTGACGGTAACCAAAACGTAAGATACATGCGCATGCGCAAGCTTGTGTTTGGAGTCCACTGGGCTGGTTTGGACATGTTCGGTGCGAAATAATAAGACACTTTCGATGCACAAACCAGTGCATTAAATGCACCTAAAGGCCTCTTTTTGCCCCATTTTTTGACGGTGACCAAAACATAAGATATATGCGCAAACATGAGTTTGAAGTCCAGTGGGGAGGTTTGGACATGTTCTGTGCGAAAAAACAAGATGCACTTTCGGTGGATGAACCAGTGCATTTGACGCACCTCCAGGATCCATTTTCACAAGTTTTTTGACAATGACCATTACATAAGACACATGCGCAAACATAGGTTTGGAGTCCACCAGGGTGATTTGGACAAGTTCGGTGCGAAAAAACAAGACGCACTTTCGGCGCACGAACTAATGCATTTAATGCACTTACGGAGCCCGTTTTCGCGTCGTTTTTTTACCGATACCAAAACATAAGATACATGCGCAAATTTGAGTTTGGACTCTATCGGGGTGGTTTGGATATGTTCAGTCGGAAAAAATAATGCGCACTTTCGATGCAGAAACCGGTGCATTTAATGGACCTATGGGTCCCATTTTTGCTCCATTTTTTTACGTTGACCAAAACATAAGATACAAGCGTAAACTTGAGTTTGGAGTCCATTGGGGTGGTTTGGACATGTTTGATGCGAATAAAACAAAACGCACTTTCGGGGCACAAACTAGTGTATTTAATGCACCAACGGGACCCGTTTTCACACCGTTTTTTGATGGTAACCAAAACATACGATACATGCAAAAATTTGAGTTTGGGGTCCACCGGGTGGTTTGAACATGTTTAGTGCAAAAAAATAATTCGCACTTTCGACGCACGAACCAGTGCATTAATGCACCTATGAGACCCATTTTCGCGCCATTTTTGGATGGTGACGAAAAATAAGATACATACGCAAACTTGAGTTTGGAGTCCATCGAGATGGTTTGGACATTTCGATGCGAAAAAAAAGACGAACTTTCGGCACACAAACTAGTACATTTAAACCACCTAAACGACCCATTTTCTCGCCTTTTTTGACGGTGACCAAACCATAAGATATAGGAGCAAATTTGATATTGAAGTCCAAAGGGTGGTTTGGGCATGTTCAGTGCGAAAACATAAGATGCACTTTCGCGACACGAACTAGTGCTTTTAGTGCCCCACAGGGCTCGTTTTCGCGCCATTTTTTTTAGGTATCCAAAACATAATATACATGCGCAAACTTGAGTTTTGGGTCCACCGGGCTGGTTCAGACATGTTCGGTGCGAAATAATAAGACGCACTTTCAGAGCATAAACCAGTGCATTTAATGCACCTACGGGACCCATTTTCGCGCCCTTTTTTGACAGTGACAAAAACATAAGATACATGCGTAAACTTGAGTTTGAAGTCCAAAGGGTGGTTTGGACAAGTTTGGTGTGAAAAAACAAGACGCACTTTCGCGTTGCTGTTTGACGGTGAGCAAACCATAAGATCCATGCGTAAACTTGTGTTTGGAGTCCATCGGGGTGGTTTGGACATGTTCGGTGCGAAAAAACATAGCGCACTTTCGAGGCACGAACTAGTGCATTTAATGCACCAATGGAGCCCTTTTTGTGCCGTTTTTTGACTGTAACCAAAACATATGATACATACGCAAATTTGAGTTTGAAGTCCACCGAGGTGGTTTGAACATGTTCGGTGCGAAAAAATAATATGCACTTTCAGCGCACGAACGAGTGCATTAATGCACAAACGAGACCAATTTTCGCGCCGTTTTTTGACGGTAACCAAAACATAAGATACCTGAGCAAACTTGAGTTTGGAGTCCACGGGGTGGTTTGGACAAGTTCGGTGCGAAAAAACAAAACGCACTTTTGGGGCACAAACTAGTGCATTAAATGCACCAACAGAGCCCCTTTTTGCGTTGTTTTTTTACGCTAACAAAAAAATATGATACATGTGTAAATTTGAGTTTGGAGTCCACCAGGGTGGTTTGGACATGTTCGGTGCGAAAAAAATAAAACGCAATTTCGGCGCACGAACCAGTGCATTAATGCACCTACGAGACCCATTTTCGCATCGTTTCTTTACGGTGACCAAAACATAAGATACATGCGCAAACTTGAGTTTAGAGTCCACCGGGTTGGTTTGGACATGTTCGGTGTGAAAAAACAAGCCGCACTTTTTTGGCACAAACTAGTGTATTTAATGCTCCAACGGGGCCTATTTTGCACTGTTTTTTTACGCTATCCAAAACATATGATACATGCGCAAATTAGATTTTGGAGTCCACCGGGGTGATTTGGACATGTTCGGTGCAAACAAATCATACGCACTTTCGGTGCTCGAACCAATGCTTTTAATGCAGCTACGAGACGCATTTTTTGTGCGTTTTTGGATGGTGACCAAAACATATGATACATGCGCAAACTTGAATTTGGAATCCTCCGGGGTGGTTGAGACATGTTCGGTGCAAAAAAACAAGGCGCACTTTCGAGGCACGAACTAGTGCATTTAATGCACCTACGGGGTCGTTTTCGCTCCCATTTTGATGGTACCAAAACATTTGATACATGCGCAAACTTGAGTTTGGAGTCCACCGGGGTGGTTTGGACATGTTCAGTGCGAAAAATAGTACGCCCTTTCAGCGCACGAACCAGTGCATTAATGCACCAACGAGACCCATTCTCGCGCCTTTTTTGACGGTGACCAAAACATAAGATACTTGTGCAAACTTGAGTTTGGAGTCCACCAGAGTGGTTTAGACATGTTCAATGCGAAAAAACAAGGTGCACTTTTGGGGCACGAACTAGTGCATTTAATGCACCAACGAGGCACAGTTTCGCACTTTTTTTTACGCTAACCAAAACATATGATCATTTGCAAATTTGAGTTTGAAGTCCACGGGGTGATTTGGACATGTTCGGTGCAAAAAAATAATACCCACTTTCGGCGCACGAACCAGTGCATTTAATGCACCTACGAGACCCATTTTTGCGCGTTTTTGACGGTGACTGGAACATAAGTTACATGCGCAAACTTAAGTTTGGAGTCCTCCAGAGTGGTTTGGACATGTTCGGTGGGAAAAAATAAGACGCACTTTCGGCGCCCGAACTAGTGCCTTTAATGCACCAATGGGGCCTGTTTTCGTGCTGTTTTTTTGGCGATGACCAAAACATAGATACATGTGCAAACTTGAGTTTGGAGTCCACCGAGGTGGTCTGGACATGTTCGGTGCAAAAAAATAAGATGGAATTTTGGCACACAAATGAGTTCATTAATGCACCTACGAAACCCATTTTTGCATCGTTTTTTGACGGTGACTAAAACATAAGATACATGCGCAAACTTGAGTTTGGAGTCCACCGGGTTGGTTTGGACATGTTCTGTGCGAAAAAAATAAGACGCACTTTTGTGGCACGAACTAGTGAACTAGCGCATTTAATGCACCAACGGGCTCGTTTTCGCGCTGTTTTTTACGCAAACCAAAATATATGATACATGCGTAAATTTGAGTTTGGAGTCCGTCGGGATGATTTGGACATGTTCGATGGAAACAAATCATACGCACTTTCAGTGCTCGTACCAGTGCATGTAATGCAGCTACGAGACCCATTTTTGCGTTGTTTTTTGACGGTGATCAAAACATATGATACATGCGCAAACTTGAATTTGGAATCCACCTAGTGGTTTGGACATGTTCGATGCGAAAAAACAAGGCGCACTTTAGAGGCATGAACTAGTGCATTTAATGTACCTACGGGTCCGTTTTCACGCCTTTTTTGACGGTAAATAAAACATTTGAGACATGCGCAAACTTGAGTTTGGAGTCCACCAGGGTGGTTTGGACATGTTCGGTGCAAACATTTGAGACATGCGCAAACTTTTGTGGCACAAACTACTGCATTTAATGCACCAATGGGGCCTGTTTTCACGATGTTTTTTATGCTAACCAAAACATATGATTCATGCGCAAATTTGAGTTTGGAGTCCACTGGGGTGATTTGGATACGTTCGGTGCAAACAAATAATACGCACTTTCAGCGCACAAATCAATGAATTTAATGAACCTATGAGACCCATTTTTGCGCCGTTTTTTGAGGGCGACCAAAACATATGATACATGTCCAAACTTGAGTTTGGAATCCACTGGGGTGGTTTGGAGATGTTCGGTGCAAAAAGACAAGGCGCACTTTCGGGGCATGAACTAGTGCATTTAATGCACCTACGGGGCCTGTTTTCTCATCATTTTTCACGGTAACCAAAACATATGATACATGCGCAAATTTGAATTTGGAGTCCACCATGGTGGTTTGGACATTATCCGTGTGAAAAAATAATACGCACTTTCGGCGCATGAACCAGTGCATTAATGCACCTACGAGACCCCTTTTCGCGCCGTTTTTTGACGGTGACTAAAACATAGGATACATGAGCAAACTTAAGTTTGGAGTCCACCGGAGTGGTTTGGACATGTTTGGTACGAAAAAACAAGATGCCCTTTTGGGGCACGAGCTAGTGCATTTAATGCACCAACAGGGCTTGCTTTCGCGCTATTTTTTCGCTAACCAAAACTTATGATCATTTGCAAATTTGAGTTTGCAGTCCACGGGGTGATTCAGACATGTTTTGTGCAAACAAATAATACGCAATTTCGGCGCACAAACCAGTGCATTTAATGCACCTACGAGACCCATTTTTGCGTCATTTTTGACGGTGACCAAAACATAATTTACATGCGCAAATGAGTTTGGAGTCCACCGGGGTACGTTTGGACATGTTCGGTGAAAAAAACAAGATGCACTTTCGGGGCACAAACTAGTGCGTTTAATGCACATACAGGGCCCGTTTTTGCGCCTTTTTTGACACTAAATAAAATATATGATACAGGCGCAAATTTGTGTTTGGAGTCCACCGGGGTGGTTTGGACATGTTCAGTGCGAACAAATAATACAAACTTTTGGCGCACGCACCAGTGCATTAAATGCACCTATGAGACCCATTTTTCACCTTTTGTGACAGTGACCAAAACATAAGATAAATGTGCAAATTTGAGTTTGGAGTCCACGGGGGTCGTTTAGACATGTTCGGTGCAAAAAAATAAGACGCACTTTCGAGGCACGAACTAGTGCATTTACTGTACTTGTGGGGCCTGTTTTTGTGCTTTTTTTACGGTGACCAAAATATAAGATACATGCGCAAATTTGAGTTTGGAGTCTACCGGGGTGGTTCAGACATGTTCCGTGCGAAAAAATAAGACGCATTTTTGGTACACAAACCAGTGCATTTAATGCACCTATGGTACCCATTTTCTCGCTGTTTATGACGGTGGTCAAAACTCAAGATACAAGCACAAACTTGAATTTGGAGTCCACCAAGGTTGTTTGGACATGTTGAGGGCAAAAAAACTGGACGAACATTTGAGCCACAAACTAGTGTATTTAATGCACATACGGGCCCGTTTTCGTACCGTTTCCTTATGGTGACCAAAACATATAATATACATGCGCAAACTTCAGATTGGAGCCCACTAGGGTGGTTTGGACTTGTTCGGTGCGAAAAACAGGACGTAATTTCACGCAAGAACCAGTGCATTTAGGTTGTGATTGGATAGTAGGGCGCAGGCCAGCCTGGCTGGGCGCATCCACCACGATAGCGTTCGGCTGCCTGCAGACGCTGCTGCGCCTGGCCAGCCGCATGCAAAACGCGTGCCCGCGCCTGGCACCGGAGGGAAGGATCAAAGTCCCGTTCCTTCTCGGCCAGGCCCGCTGTGTATAGGATTATGAGGAATAATTAATGATATTAGTACATAATTAATATATATTAAAGTAAATTAAGTTCTATAAAACTAATATAGATGTTATTAGAGTGTGATTAAACAAGTGAAATACTAAAATAATTTATTTTTCTTTCTTTTTATCTCACACGAGCTACCCTCATGCGGACAACCAAACAACATCTCTTCTCAGCCTATGTCTATACATGAAACCAACTAAACAGACTGCTCTGTATATTGTCAGGCTGACTACAATGGCCTGTCTCACCAAATACGAGCCAGCCTTATTCATACGGGCAACCAAACGGACACATAATGCACCAACAGGGCTGGTTTTCGCGCATTTTTTGACAGTGACCAAAACATAAGATACATGCACAAAATTGAGTTTGGAGTTCACCGGGGTGGTTTGGACATGTTCAGTGCGAAAAAAGATGCACTTTTGGCACACGAACTAGTGCATTTAATTCACCTACGGGCCCGTTTTTGCGCTATTTTTTGAAGGTGACAAAAACATAAGAACATGCTCAAACTTGAGTTTGGAGTCCGCCGGGTGGTTTGGACATGTTCGGTGCAAAAAAATAAGACACACTTTTGGCACACGAACCACTGCATTTAATGCATTTACGGGACCAATTTTTGAGCCGTTTCTTGACGGTGGCCAAACCATAAGATACATGAGCAAACTTGAGTTTGGACACCACCGAGGTGGTTTGGACATGTTCGGTGAAAAAACAAGTCATATTTTCGAAGCACGAACTAGTGCACTTAATGCACCTACGTGCCTGTTTTCGCGCCTTTTTTTATGGTAACCAAAACATAAGATACATTCGCAAATTTGTGTTTCAAGTCCACCAGGGTGTTTTGGACATGTTCGGTGCGAAAAAATAAGACACATTTTCAGCGCACGAACTAGGGCATTTAATGCATCTACGGGACCCATTTTTGCGTCGTCTTTTGACGGTGACCAAAACATAAAATACATGCACAAACATGAGTTTGAGTCCACCAGGGTGGTTTGGACATGTTTGGATCGAAAAAACAAGATGCACTTTCGGGGCACGAACTAGTGCATTTAATGCACATATATACGGCTTGTTTTCGAGACGTTTTCTGGCGGTGACCAAAACATAGATACAAGCGCATGCTTGAGTTTGGAGTCCACCAGGGTGGTTTGGACATGTTCGGTGTGAAAATACAAGATACAATTTCGGTGCACGAACCAGTGCATTTAATGCACCTACAGGGCCCATTTTCGCTCCGTTTTGTGACGGTGACCAGAACATAAGACACAAGCGCAAACTTGAGTTTGGAGCCCACCGGGGTTATTTGGATATGTTTAGTGCGAAAAAAGAAGACGCACAAGATAGTATGAAGACTAATCATTGTGAGCCCAAGCTGTAGTGTGTCAATACCGTGACAAAGGCCATTTGGGATAGATTATACACTCTGCAGAGGTTGTACACGGTACCCACTAGCTATGCTCCTCTTACGTGATCGAGTTGCATAATGTTCACTCTAACACACGCTAAGGTTACCACAAATTCTGTCTCAAGAAGCAACAGGGTCGTCTCTCGAGGTTTTCCAAGCCATCGATGACGTGACAGCACATTCTTGGAGCCAGAGCGTGGTATTACGACGACCACATCTATTCCCTGGTTTCCCATATAACTGGGAGATTACACAATCAGGGGACTATACCTATGGGCGGTATGATCCCATGGCGCGGGCTATTGATGTAATCGAAGAACAGACTATGAGTATCTCACGTCTGCTCTTGCGACTTGTGTCACTCGACCGCCTTAGGGGTTCGATGTGGATAACCAGAGGGGTGGAGTAAGTCCTGCTGATACAGGTTCTGTGGTTGCACGAAATCACTACGTTGAGGTCTGATGAACAGGTCCTTATATGGCAGTGGCGGCGCTTGTCCACGACAGGTGGACCTTATCGAAGCTTAACACATATGACATCACCTTTCATAGAAGCCACGCCTCACAACCAGAAACACCCTTCTTCTCCTAGCACTAGTTGCACTAACACCCATCCCACTTTATTTTACTCACACCACCAACTCATTTTAACTCATTTTGTAAATGATTGATATATGGTGTGGCGATGCACTGCATCACATAAGGGTTCCTAAGCAATCTAATATAAACGCAACTTTCTGTTTGTTAAAAGACTTTAACGAAGGAAGTCCTATGGTTAACAAGGGGATGTCATCAACTGGTAATAAGGTAGTATTCATATTTAATGATTGCAAGTAACTGACATTAATATAAATACGTAATAACAGGTAGGGTATTAACTATACAACGTTTTAACATAGGTTAAAATAAACATGCAAGCATTTAGGTCATATAGGTGCGCAAGCAAAATATAGGATTAATATGATCAAGGGGTTAGAGCTTGCATGCAAATCTTTATTCTTCAGGACTTGTCTTATTGATAATCTTCGAATTCAGAGTCTTGAATCGCGAGCTTGATGTCAGAATCTATGGGCTTTTTATTGTGTGTCAGTTCTTCTGTCTTCTCTTAGAGTCTAGCTCTTCCTCGAACTTAGCATTTTCTACGCGATAGATACGCCTAATAAAACTACCATAAAAGAAACAAAGCTCAAGAAGAATCGCTAAGATCCAATAAACTCCGAAGAAGAACTGATTAAACTCGAAGAAGAAAACCAACCATGAGACTGCGTGCATGACATAGTGGTTTGTATAATCTTATCTTAGAATTAATTACTGTAGGTTGACAGTTTAGCTTCATTTTAGTTAATTACAATTTAATGTTTGAGGAATATAGTGGTGTGTAGTACGTGTCCCAGTAATACAGATTCGTGATCAAGTATTTTTATAGGTCAGGCAAACGCACTCACTAGTGATTTGTGTATGCACCGGATGTCATTATTTCCTGTATGAGTGTGACTATCAGCAATTAACAATTAATTACTAACTTCTATCTTTTATAATTAAGCTACCAAAGCTAGTACATGACACATGTACTAATGCATGTAAATGCAAGGTAAGATGCCTATATGTGCTACTTAATACTTTATTTAAATGTAATATGCATGAAACCTTTCGTGATTAAAGATTATTTACTTTATTTCCTAATTTGCGACTGTTTCCTAGTGATAGATATCGATTTATTGGATTGTGCATTTATAATTAATTTACTACATTTAGTAGGTTTTCCCGCTCTAATGTATGTTAAGAGCTTAATTAATGAGATGCATCCTAATCATGGTATGCTTAAATAAAATGTGATAAATATCATATTTTATTCTTATAGATCAATTACTAAAACTAATTCGTGGCATATGTACTAGTGCATGTGAATGCTAGATATGGTGCACAGATATTTACTTTATTTAACTATATAATAAGCATGGACTGAATTTATTATGACTAAAGGTTAATTATTTTATTTTGTAATATGCGGTTGCTTTCTAATGGTTAATGACTAGTTACTACATTTACAATTTATAATTAAATTACTAAGCTAAATAGATGACATCACGACAGGTGTGGTGAAAGACATAGCGTTATTACTACTTATATAATTTATACTTATATGTGTGGGTCATCCTAAGTGTTCAATGATTTAATTACCTAGTTTAATTTAAACAATTAAAATACTAAAGCTAACAAATGGTACTCGTACTAATTTATTTACCAATGCACAATGGATAACATGTTAACGCGGGTACGAGGAATAGTGTGCCCTAGCTAATTATTTAATTTCTAAGTACCTGCAAGTCATCTTATGTGATTGGTAATTTAACTACTTAATTTAATCTACATGATTAATTTACAAAATTAAAGCCAAAAAGTGGTACGTGTACTAATTATTAAATCAAAGACATCAGTTGGCATGTGTGCTAATGTATGCTAATATGGGACGAGACGCGCCAATGCGCCCTTTAATAATTATCTAATTATCTACTTGTATGTGATCTTATGAGTAGCTAGTAATTAATTAAAAATTAATTACTTGATTTTATTTTATAATTAAGTTGCTAGAACTACTGGGTGATGTTGGTGCTAAGGCATGTGTTTGCATGGTATAATGCTTATATGAGTTATGTTCACTAATTAATATTCATATGTATATAGGTAACCTAGTATTTTACTAACAATTATATAACTTTAACTTTATCTAATTCGCATAGAGCTAACAGGGCATGTGCGCTAATGTGTACTATTTAATATTTCTTTTAATTATAATAGGTACAAACCTATTGTACTTAAGTTAATTACTTTAATCGTAAAGTACGGTTGTTTCCTAATGATAAATGACAAATTAATAAACTTAAACGTTCACTTAATTTACCACACCAAGCAGGTTGACCGTACTCTAATGTTTGCTACTAACAAAACAAAATGTACCCTATTTATGATATAATTTTATGCTTGAAACTAATATGTGATAAAAATACCGTAATAAAGAACGAATAATAACCAACAGGGAAATGAAAGCAATTTGAATAAAAGCAGTAAGTGTCAAGATTAGAGGAGATCTGCATGACAAGAGGGGTCCAGGTTGGATGTGGGATTGGGGTGGATAGTGTTTGAATCCCTATAGAATCGGATGATGGATGGCTTTAATCGAGATATTATGAGTTTCGAGATAATATTCGATGCCATGGTAAATTTGGGATTTAGGAGTGGTGTTAACAGATAGCTCACATTATGATGAACATGTGAGCGTAGGAATCACCGAAATCGGGTTTGTGAGTGAAAAGTTATAGAGATTCAATTGGCAGGGTCCTATATGTAATATTGGAAGATCATGTGGGGCTGAAGGTAATAGAACAGGAAGGTCTTATAGGACCAATCTGCTATTTTAAAAGAGTGTTGGGGGTCTGGAGGTAAAAGGGTTGGGTTAAGTTTTTTTTTTTAATAGTAAGATCCCGGAGGTCTTTTCTGGAAACTCGACTATTATAGAAATTAATAGAACTTGGAGGGCTTCTCTGGAAAACAGAATTTTTACGGTGGAGGGGCCTCCTGTTTTATTTTATTTGCCAGTGGAGGAATGGTGAACCGTGTCCACGGTTCCGTGGACTGCGGCTGGGAGCTGGTATATGGGCTTGCCATGGACCTCAGCTCCAGCGAGGCGGTAGACCGGCAAGAGAGCCTGGGGACTTGGGCGGAGCAGGGTCAGGGCGATGCGAGGAGTCCGCTGACAGCATCAGCTAGGTCGGGGAGGCGACGGAGGAACGCGGTGCCCGGTGGCGGCTCGTGATGCTAGGACGCAGGAGGGCTGAGGCGGCTCGGGACTCCGGCGTAGGAGTAAGAGGGCAACGCAGGGAAACTGCTAGTGGGCTCGGCAAGGTCGGGGAAGGGCGGCGCTGCGCCGGTGACGGAGGGGGTGCCGTGTCGGCGTGGCTCGATCTTGCTCTGGCCAATGGGGCGTCCAGGTGACAGGATGGATCAAGGTGGTGGCGTGCGAACAGGGCGAGAGAGGGGAAGAGCTCGCCAGATCAGGCTGGGTGCTCGTTTTATAGACGCAGAGGATGAGATGACCACGTCGTTGGTCGGAAGGAGGGCGACCGTCGGCCATAAAGGCGAGGCGGTGAGCAGGTTTGCCTGTCGGGGCACGGGAGCAGCGGCGGGGGGCGCAGGCGGCGTGCGCGTCTGCTGGTCAGGTTGTTGGGGAGAGAGAGGAGCAGAGGAAAGAGGCAAGTTGGGGGAATGACAGGTGGGCCTGCCTATTAGTATAGCCAACTCGGCTTATCATTTACTCCCTCCGGTTCACATTAGAGTTCGTTTAGGACATGATTGTAGAGTTATTAGTTGGGGGTAATTCTTTCATTGGTGCCCATATTAAATAGAGAAAATGTTGCTTCGTTAATAACAACTCATCTTGACCGGTTACCAACACATCGTAACAGGCACGAGGCGCGCTGCTTGGGTTCGAGCGCTGGCTGGCACAGTTTTTCCACTCTTTTTCCCGCTTGCTGTCCCTGGTACTTTGTGGCTGCCATTTTTTTCCTTTCACATGCAGCAGCGGCTACGGCCATCTGAAATCACGCGTGCACTCAAAATTTTCGCCGTTTCTCCGGAAATCAATTGCCTGTTGCTGCCGAGCCAATTTTTTTCGTTTCACGCGCGGCAGTCCAGCTCCAGCGGCGGCGCGGGGCGGGCTATCGGCGGCGGCGTGCAGTCGTCGAACTCCGGCAGCTCGGGGCGGGCCAGCTGCGGCGGCGCGCTGTCATCGAGCTCCAGCGGCGCGCAGTCATCTAGCTCCGGCATGAGGTCTTCCAGCTCCGGCGACGCGCGGTCGTCTAGCTCTGGTGGCACCGGGAGCTTCAAAAGTCCAGCCATGGTGGGCGTGCGCAGGACGGACTGGAGTGGGGCTGGGCAGCGCATACGCTCGGCTAACGTAGCTTCAAGACATCTCCTCGGGAATCCTCGTGGACAGGAGATGATGCATCTACAGCGGCGGAGTAACTCAGCACGAATGGCATTTGGGTCCGTTGAAGCCTAATATTTCTAAAACGACTCCTAATGCGGCAGTCTATTCAAATCGCCAGAACGACTTCTAATATGAAGCGGAGGGAGTAAGTGTTTTGGGATAGAAAAAGGAATTGCAAATAAACTAGGTTGAGAATTTGTGAGATCGATCTATAGAAAGTGTTTTACAATAAAAATTGTACGGGTCGTGTTTTTCAAAGGAATCAAAAAGTTAGGAAATTTTGAAAGTGGTTAACCGTTTAGAGAGATTGTCAGCTGGAAGAACGGATTATTTATCTATGATTGTCACTTTTACTTTGAAAATCCAACTTCCAGAGCTCGGATGGGTTTAAAATTTTATGGAGTGGTAAAGTATTTTAGGGCGGATAACTTTTGTTGTGGGCTTGTCCCCAAATTCAGTTTCGATTTTGTTCTGTGAAATTTGGACAATAGATAGCTGTTTAAAAGGAGTAGATTAATTTGAAAGAGGTCAAATATGATTCAAATGATTTGAATGGATTTTGGAATTCAAGAAATTGATGGGTAGAACACGAGAAACAAACGACAAGGACAAAAAAAAGGCAACAACTTGTTACACTATCAAATTTTAATATTTGATAAAATCTCCAATTTATATGGTTCAAATTACAAAATTTTGTACTTTGAAAAGGAGAGAAAGAGAGACAAAAATGTTAGCATTTTTGTTAATGGAAAATTAAATTTTTGAGTTTTAATTTGGGGTGAATTCTAGGGTATGACATCGTGCAAGAAACCCTGAGGAACAATCTCAACTCTCCAATTGGTCAGATACGTTGGAACCTCTGACTACCCAGACATTAAAGAAGAACAATATGCCCTGTGACTCAAAGCATCAGCTATCACATTGGCTTTATCCGAGTGATAGTTGATGCCAAGGTCATAATCTTTAAGCAACTCAAGCTATCTCCTTTGCCTCATATTCAGCTCTGCCTGCATGAAGATATAACTAAGACTCTTGTAATAGATCTCACATCTGTTGCTAATCAGATAGTGCCCTCAAATTTTCAAAGCATGAACCACTGCTGCCAACTCCATGTCATGCATGATAGGACAACTCGTGCTTCTTCAGCTACCTCAAAGCATAGCAAATCACCTTCTTATCCTGCATCAGAACAAAGCCCAAACCCTTACAAGAAGCATCACAGAAAACTTGAAAATCCTGATGGATATCTAGCAAGGTGAAAACAACTGCAGATGTCAACCTCGCCTTCAACTCCTAAAAACTCCTTTTAGAAGCACCTGACCAATGAAAAGGGTATTCCCAGCTGAGTCAACTCGATCATCGGCTTGACAATCCTCGAGAAGTTCTCGATGAAATGATGATAGATATAAGGTCTTCATCAGCTCAGATGATAAGATAAAGCATCAAGATAATCTACACTTCGGAGAGAACTCATCTCTGACATCTTTGCAGTCAACCAACAGCATAACCACTTTTGCATATGGAACCACTTCTTGATACATGAAAACCAAAATGATATCGAAGTCTTTTGAAGGTAAGATGATTAGCAGATACCAACGGTCGAACCAAATAGATTACACTCAAACAGACTGGTTCCCAACCAAACAAATCTTATGTCCATGTATTCGATGAGATTTCAGCCATCAAAGTATGAAGAAGGGTTAACAGGTAGATAGGAAGTCTAGATAGGGTCCTTAATTCACATTCGACTATACAGTTTCAGTCCTACAGTCGAGTATGACTCTGATACCACATGTAACAACCAAAAATTCTTACCATTTGGTAAGACCGGATCTAACGTGATACGAGGTTCAGTCCCGATCTTTCGATGGAGATGGTAATCACGATTGGTGGAAGGAAGCGACGTTCACGGCCTGACTACAACTGTCCACAGTGTTGCACCTTAGCGACCGATACACCGGTTCTAGAGGATGAGCGCAAACTTGCGAAGCGCGATGAACCAGCCACGAGGCACTCATCCTACAAGCAATCGTAGAACAAGCAAGAACAAGATAAACAAGCACTGAATTGCAAGATCAAATACGAGTTCAATTTGAAAATACAAAAGGTGGGGTTTCGATGGTAAGAAGACGGGCGGTCTAGTTGACAGCGCACTCCAAGCGAAGTAGCGACGGTTAAACTTCAATCTATCAAAACTCGAGTGTTCTTGGTAGCGGCTGAGGCCTTAAACTAGGGTGGAGGATAACCATGGGGGTGCTGGGGTTGACCTCAAACCCTAGGACACGCTCATAATGGGCTCAACTCCGTACACGAGCCAACGGCCCAAGTTCGGGTGATGTAGCACCTTCTGTAGCAAAATGTTGATTGGCACTGACTCCAATGTCATGTGAGGTGAGGTCACATCCTTTGAAAAGTAGATTTGATAAGCTTTTCAAGAAGTACTTGAATGTCCAAAACGAAGCCCGTATGAAGTTGTGGCAGGCATTAGAAGTTGGTGTTGTCCTGCAATCCAAATCTAGCCTGCGTCACTCCATCTCCTGGTTGGTTTTCTCCTTGGTTCCTAAGCAATATGGATTTTTATGGTCTAAAGAAGTTGAACATGAGGTTAAGAGCGAACTTACTTGATGATTAAGTTGACGTGTACGTGCGCAACTCATAGGACCTGTAACTAGAATTTGTGTAGGCGTAGGGGAGGAGAACGTATCGATGGTGTTGATGTCACACCCCAAATTTCCTAATTTGGGGATGTGAACTTTTCTTCACCAAAATAAAGTAAAATTTCTAATTATTTAAATAATTTTAATTATTATTGGTTTGTTCTCAATTTTAAAAGTATTCAAAATTTCCTAGAAAATAAAGTTTTAAATGTTTTTGTCTAATATTATCTTACTTTAATAAAATAATTTTGTATTTATCTTAAAACCAATCTTATTTGATAAAAAAAATAATAAAGAGATGTTTTCCCTAAATTTGATTTTTGAAAATATGTCTTTGAAACATAATTTTATTGTGAACTTTGATTCTAGTTGGAAACTTTCAAATGAAGTAAAATGAATCTATCTCAAATTATTTCAATGTTTTGGAAATAATCTTGTAAAATAATTTTTGGTATTTAGAAGCATGTTTTATTTGATTTTTGAAAAGATATCTTGAAAGTATGATTTTTATTATAAAATTTTGTTTTATTTGAAAAGGTTTCAATGAATGTTTGAAATTAATTTATATCAAATACTTTCAAATGTATTCTTCTATTATTTCAAAATAAAATAATTGGATAAAATAAATTATAATCAATGAAATAAACAAAAGGAAAGAAAAGAGGTTTTCCCGAATTTTGGATTCTAGAAACAGATGTCGTAAAATATGTTTTTATTTGAAATGGTTCAAATAAAGTGAAATGCATTTATCCCAAAATATTTCAAATTAATCCTCTCATTTTCAAATAATCTAATTATAATAATAATAAAGTATTAAAAGTGACTGCCTTCTCTCTCCCTCACTCTGACTGACAGCTCGGCCGTGCTTGTCATCCCCTTTCTCCGACCGCCTACGCAACCGCCGCGCGCCGCCCCAATTTTTTTTCCCACTCTCCGCGGGATTCCTCCCCTAATCGCGTGCCACGACTTCCTCGAGTTGGCCGCACCTATATCCCCTATAAATCCCCCACGAAACTGCACCGCTCGGCCCTCTCTCTCCTCGACAAAACCTGAAACCCTTGCCGCCTATCGCGCCACCCCTTGGAACCGCCCCGGCCACCATCGACCTCGTGCCGGCCTTCCTTGCTCCCCGCCGCCCCTGCCCGGCCGATTTCCGCCCCCAGCCGGTTCTTGGACATCGCCCTCGCCACCGCCGAAGATCGCCACCAGCACGTCGCCGTCGCGCCCCCATCTCCGGCGTCCCCCGACCTCGCTCGAGCCTGTGGTGAGAATCCCCACCTTGTCCTCTCTATTTCCCCGTATTTCTGTCAAGAACCCGCCACTGAAGCACCGGGGACCGAGCTCGCCCAATTAACCTTGAAATCAAAAGCCTAGATGTATACCACGTCACCCAATTAACCTCATCCATCCGATTCTTATCCAAAGGTCAGCTAATCCACGTGTTTCTTTCAATCCAATCCATCCGATCTTGATCCGACGCCTCAAATTAATCCATGAGTTTCCAATAACAAAACAAATACTCAACAAACTCCTAAAATATCTTTTTCCCTTTATATTCTCCATCATCCCCTCAACTCCCCACGTCCTCCTCCAACCACCCCCCTCATATTTCTCTCTTCCCAACAGATCGGTAATCTCTTCCTTGTTTTCCTCAATTTCGGCCATCCCCTTGATGAAACTCTTATACCATGTTGTGTTCCAGAAACTCCCTTTTCAATCCCCAAAAGGATTTGTCAAGATTTCTCACGGTTCCACTAGGAACGTGATTTCCTCATCGACTACCGCTGCAGACCAAATACTAGATCCAATTCATCGATCTGCTTTTCAGGTTAAATCTAGTTCAAGCTATCATGTCTCCATCGTGCTCCAAAAAATTTCACATGTTTTTGTTCAAACACTTTTTTGAATCTTGCAGTCCATCATTGGAAACGCGCATGTCTTTGCAATGCTGTTTGTGCGTAGCCAGACGTGTTGCCTCCGTTCATCACTTGTTATCATCTAATACCTTAAAGTTTTCCTATTGTAGTATAATCCTTTGTGAGTCCCTCAACCTTGTTATCACTCCATAATGACCTTTCAATATTGCATATGATTCTTAGTTTTGGTTGCTTGATTGTTTGGTTGTCGGTTGTTGCAGGCTTAGACGAAAACACTTTGGATCCGCTTGCGAGGACTTCAAGAATCAGAACTCCAAGATCATTGAGCAACAACACAATTACAAAGGCAAGTGTCCTCGACCATCTTATGCCTATTTTATAAAATCTCTATCTTATAGATTGCATGCTTGTGTCAAATTGAATGCGCACCTACTATTAAGAATTCAACTAGTTTCCTAATTATGCCTTGTCTCCTTAGTTTACCTTTTTGTTGGGTAGATTATATGCTTAGCTTGCTGTTGTCGGGATGGGTGATATTAACTTGAACTATTGTCATACTTGCTTCACGAGGATTAACGGATGATTTAATAGTAACTTGGAGATTAGTGATTTGGGAGATATGGTTGGTGTAGGGCTATGCGCGGGGTTATCGGCACTGTCCTTTGGTATGTTATCTTTCCAAATCTAAGGACTGGTTCATGGAGCGACCACCCATGTGTTTCTGTACAGCCACGATGCTAAGAATGGGCGCGGCCTGGTGTAGTAAGTGATGAAAACTAGTTCTGTGCGTGCCAAACGGTGGAACAGAAAAAGCGGGTTACGCCTGGATTCGCCTAGAGAGAGATGTGTAGGGAAGGGAGGGTTACTCCCGAGAACCATTCGGCACAAGAGGGGGCCTCTCGGGTTTTCGGTTAGTGCCCGACGGGTGAAACCTTAGTGGGCACGTACAAGCTGGTGGAAGTCATGAAAAAGTCTTGAAGTGATCTGTTGGCCCTCACACCAAAGGAAGTGTGCGAGTGCATAGCCAGCACAGACGTAATGGAGATTCTTTAGTCCACGTGGAAACAGAAGATGAAATTACTTCTCGTAGGAAATTGTGTACAACCTCTGCAGAGTTAAAACTGTCATGACAGCCGTGCTCACGGTCACAAGCATTGCATGGACCCTCACATGATTAGTGGGATTTTGGTATGGTTTAGTTGGTGAGTATAATGGGAGACTGATTGGTTCTGATGTTGGTGCTGCAGCCGGGTAGGCTGTAAGCATGTTGGTTTATAGGTGCGATATCTTTCACTTAGTAAATAGGTGCTTAATAGAAAGTGTGTCTCTATTATGTGCGTTTATGCAAAAGAACCCTATATTGCCTTTGCTTTGTTTGTTACCATGTGTCATCTTTTCTCACAATTGCTGAGTACATCCTGTATTCATCCTCGCCTTTATCAATGTTGCTCAGTAGAAAGCAAGGTTTAAGAGGATGTTGAAGACACAAGAGTGGAAGTTTAGGTTTGCTGTCTCTCCGGTTGACTGCCTGTGGAAGCTGCGCTACGCTTGGTTTTCTTTTCCGCTGCAATTCGATAATCGTTTTAATTCTCTTTATTAACGAAATTGTTCTGTTTTACCATTAATGAAGTCACTTTATATGTGAAACTTGATTCTTGAGAACACATAAAGGGTCACTTGGTTTTAGCCTTAAAATCGGGTGTGGCAGAAGTGGTATCAGAGCCGTGTTGACTGTAGGACGCAAGCCTAGCTAGAAATGGACGAATTTTAAAGAAGATTTTATAAAACCTTTGCCTCTCTATCACTTTCTTGATTATGATTTTCTATTTCTTTCAAAACAAAATGTTTTACGCTTGGCCCAACCATTAGTTTGTAGAAGATGTCTCTCCTTGTGCCTAAACCTTTGGTTGCAATTAAGGTAAGATTGTCCCAACTAGTGGCAGTACGATATAGTTTCGTTGATTGTTTGATTGTGCTAGAATTGTGTGATTGAGCCTTAGCATGTCCCTAGAACCATCCAAACCCGTCGTTACATGTTGCTGAAGATGGTCTACTCAAGAAGCATTGTCATCAACAACAAGAATAAGAATAGCGTTGAAGACTTTTCAATAGGAAGAAAAGAAAAGAATCCACCAGAAGTTGCAGGTGAAGCCCTAGACGTCATCGCGTTTTGTCTTCTTGATGATATGTTTGCTTGTGTGTTTTGCTTGTTTGAATCCTTGAGCCTACCCTTGTCAACGTGAAGCTCATCAACAACTCAAGCGCCAAAGATCTTCCATCGAAGGCCTCGCCAAGTTATTCGAACCCGTGGAGCAAAGGAAACAATGGAAGGTCAACCTAAGTTGCTTGTGTGTTGTGTGCATCCTATCCTTGATCATACCTCATCATAGATACAAATAAATAAAGAAATAAACAAACAAACAAAATAAATAAATAAAAGAACATGCTTCCCAATTCATTAAACTTTCATCGAAATAATCAAAATTGAAGCCCTTAAAATGCAAATCTTCCTACCAAACCTTAAAGAATCTCGGGGCGAGATTCCTGTTAAGGGGTAGTGTGTCATGCCCAAAACTTTCAATACGGCAATATGAATAATTTTTAACAATAAAAAGAAAAATAATTAATTAAAAAAATCAATTTCAATTTAAAGTGTGATTTAAAATATTTTTGAAAATGAGTTTTAATACTTTCTTATTATTTAACATGGTTTTATAAAATGGGTTCTTTTTATTTTAAAGACATGTTATTTCATTTATAAATGTGTGTTTCTTCAATTCCCCAAAAAAAAGAGGTTTTATTAAAATTTAAAATAAATTTGAATTATCAAATAAAACTTTTGAGTACTACAAAGCTTTTTAAATGAATTCTCTATACTAAAAATAATTGAGTTTTACTTATTTTGAAATTCAAGCAGTATTTAAATTATCTTGAAAAAAAGAGTTTTATGGTCATTTAACATGCTTTTTAATAAAAAGGGTTGCTTTTATTTCAAAGTCATGCTTACTTCCGAAAAAAAATGTGTTTCTTCAATTTCTCAAATGATTAATAAATTAATACAATATTTGAATCATCAAA